>JAUUTY010000632.1:0-168119 GCA_030979885.1 Lolium multiflorum | reverse complement strand
TCCGGCGTGACGCTCATACCCTTCGTATCGACGGTATTTTCTGTTGTCTGCATCAGACCAGACGATATCTATCATCATCTGCGTCGTAGCGTCGACGTCGGTAAATGCTAGCATTCATATTTGTTAAGGAGGGGAGTGCGCGGAAAGTGGTCGTTGATACCGCACGCTTATCACCTCTTCCTCGGTCAAATACCGTCTGTCATCATGCTGGGGCCGGTCGCGTGGATCGGCCTCCTCTTTATCTTTGCCGCGGGAGCGACTGCTCTCGGGCTTATCCTTACCATGGCGATCTGCAAGCCCTGCCATGTTGATATCAAAAGAGAAACCTGGCTCGCGTCTTATGCAATGGCTGAGACCCACCATGTTGACGTGCGGAAACGGCTGCGTGTCAACTCTCATGGCAAACTGACCGAAGAGTAATCGGCCTTGTTATATCGCCATTTGAATCTGTCCGCGCAAGACTTTGCAGTCGTTGGTGGCATGGGTGAACGTGTGATGCCATTTGCGGTATGGCCTGCCGTTCATCTCTTGTAATGTGGGGATTTTGTGGCCTTCGAGTAACTTCAGCTGTTTCTCCTTCAGCGGCAAATCAAAAATTTGCTCCGTTTTGCTCAAATCAAAGTCAAACCGTTTTTGGAGGCCCTGGTTGTTTCACCCTTTTGCAGGACACGGCTTTGCCCCGAGGTCCATTCAGCTACATCGACTTCCTGATCTCCTCGCGGAATCTTCATCTTCTTCCATGTCGATCGCCGCCCACCCCGACCTGTCCTGGTACAATTCTGGGTGACGTTGTTCATACGATGTCATTCTGAACCATATGCGCCCAGTGGTGTAGCCGGCTTGGAGGTCCATCTTTGGCCCGAGCGGCGGCAGTCACTGCTATCGCCAGCTTGGCGCTTCCTTCTCGGATAGAGCGAACCGGAATAACATCGGTTCCTGGCGGTCTGAACCTCTGGATGTACTTTCGGATACCGTCTCCCCCTCGCCTGCCGAACACCGGGTCAGATCGGCAATGCCGGCTTCGGTTGTCCGAATGGTATTGTACATGGAATTGTTCCTCCAGCTGCTTCCCCGTCCGAACCGAGATGCGGTGGCAACGAGGTGTACCATCCAAAGGCCGGACCCGTAGAGAGATTGGGGAGAAAGAACCCTCACACCAGCTAAATGCAGAAGCTGAGACCATACCAATGCCAAATATCGGATCACGTGCTCGATTGAGCTGGTTCCTTCGATCCACTGAATTTTGTGAAGTCGGGGCGATACTCAGGCGGTAGTGGGATTAGGTCATAGTCGTTGGGATACGGCTTGGGAATAGCCGATCATTCTCTTTTTCGGCAGGATGCTGATATCTCATGATTGCGGTGATCTCATCCGTAGGAGCTGCAGAAGTTGAGCGTTAATGACTTGTTCCGGTGGTATTTAGCTAGCCACGTTTGTTTCTCAGCATCTGCTCAGGAGCGCTACGCTCCCGACAAACTACTCCTGTTCCGGCGACCCTCCCTGCCGTGGCAGTCCTTCTTGTAACCTGGGTCATCCGGTTGTTGCAGTCCGGCGTATGTGCGCACGTATCCATGTGGAATCTCCTTGGGCGCTCATACGGGAATTGGTAATCGCTAGGATCACCTCCAACCATGAACAACGTAGCCGGTGAACCTGCTTGTTGTGGAGCTGCCATCGTGCAGTGGTGGCCTGGTATAGAGCGGTATCTCTCCTTGATGATTTCCTAGAGCACCTGACGGGGAGTACTTGTGCTTCATGATTTCTTGCACCACATTGAGGCGCGACCGCTCCCGGAGTGTTCACCAGGCTCTCAGAATGGCGATGAAGAGAGTGAGCAACGGCATAGTTGACTTCTTGTCGCAGGGCTCTGGGGTACGTTCGTCCGAAGGGGGAGATAGATCTAGTCCCTCTAGCGCCTTCGGGTTGGAACCCTTTGAACTTGATCCCGTGCGAACGGGTTGTCTCTTCTCAAAAACGCCGATGAGATCGGCTTCAAGATGGCCTTGAGATCATCGTATTTCTTCTTATGCTCGGGAGGCACATCTTCATACTTGACCGGTTCTTCCGCCATCTCGGATGTTGACGTGGTTGTTGCGGAAGATTGTCCCACCGTCGTGCGAATGTGTTACTGCCAAAACCCACCGGCGGGCGGTGGTTAAGCAACACGAAGAGCAGGGAGGCTTCCAAGGCTGCAGGGGGCCCTGGTTTTCGACGTCGTCCCGCAATGTTCCGGCACACGTCATAGCAAATTGCAGGGCGTGCCACCTGACCTATACCTGGTGACGTGGCGGGAAGGTGTTGGATTGCTTCGATTAGTTTCTGCATGGCGGACACGTAAACATTAAATACGAGCCCGATCGGCTCACAGGTTGCCCTGTGGATCGGCTCACAAAACCGATCGCCCCATGGTTTACATCGTCGGGTTAACGACGACATGGGGCTCCTGCTCGATCAGTATAAAGCTAAACCAATCTGCGACAGTTTGGGTTTCCACTGTATGATCGGAACATCCTACGCGTAGTTGAGCCTAATAGACATGAAAGATAATGGAAAGCTAACCCTAAAAGAGGCCTAAAAACCAACATTAAGTTAATTCCGGAACATCCCTCTTAGGACTAACAAACCATACCTAACGCACTACCGGATCGTTCAACCCGTTTGCAAGGCCTAACCATACGGATATTAAACCGATCCTTGAAGAATCAAGGAGCAACTATAACGGATCGGATCTACTAAACAACGAACAAACAAGACGCTGCCCTTACACACGGATAGGTGTAAAGGCAACAGATACTCGAGGGACGGCACAGCTAAGCGGATATGCGTAAGAAAAAGCATCTATGCAAGCCCCAAAACACACTGATAAGTAGTCTTTACTCGCACATCAACTATTGACCCCGTGCGAAGCGGCGCAAGGTAAACGAATAGCGTGTCTTGCCTAGATCGCGAAGGAGTGGCGATGCGATCTAGGCAGCATGACTCTCCCGGAGAAACCCTCGAAAGAAGGGGTGACGATGCGCCAAGGTTGTGTTTGTTGTGAACGTGATTGTCCTCCTTTCCCACGATAACCCTAGATACATATTTATAGTCAAGGGACTTTCCTAGTCGGGCGTGCACTAACCGTGCACGGGTCAAACTCCATCTTTTAATTCTAAACCAAGATGCGATCTACTATATTCTGATACATGGGCAATTAAGCCCAAACTCTTCGTGCAAGGCCGGTTCAGAGACACTTTTAAGCCCATCTAGCTTACGGCCCATCTCCTGATTTGGCCAAAATCTGGTGATAACAAAACCACATCAGCAGATTGAGCAATGACGAAGCCGATGTCCTTGCAAACATCGGGTCACAATGTCTCGCGATCCCTCCAGGCGTGTTTTGGGAAGAAATAAGCGAGAGATAAACAAAGCCAATGAAAACAAAGAAAAAGGAGAAGGAAGAGAAATCTTCGGGTACCACCAAAGAATCATTGGAAGAAGAAGAAGAGGAACATGAGCTAGTCATGATGGTGCAAATTCCATGGATGCAGGCATACATATCATACATCCTAAGGAAAACAATACCCGACGATCCAATTGAAGCAAGGCGAATAATTAGACGATCTAAAGTTTTTACTGTGGTCAAAGGGGGAGTTGTACAAGCCAAGTATCTGGTGTGCTACAGAGATGTGTCACACCCGAAGAAGGAAGGATAATCTGAAAGATGTACACGAAGGAATATGCGGGCATCATGCAAACAGAGTCGAGCTATTGCAGCCAAAGTCTTCAAAGCGGGATTTTATTGGTTAACGGCAATTGAGAACTTGCGACGCGTGTGCGAGCTTGCGGCCAGCGTGCCAAAGATTTTCCGCCAAACCTGCTCTCCGACAGCGAGAAATGATGCCAATCCCAGTATCATTCGCCCTTTGCTCAATGAGATGCTCGACATGGTGGAAAAACTACACAAAGCTTTCGCCGGGAGGATATGAGTATATGCTCGTTACCTATCGACAAATTTACTAAATGGATAGAAGCAAAGCCGATAAATTCACCGGACGGCGCGTCGGCAATCAAGTTTGTGAAAAGCATCGTCTTTTGATTTGGAGTCCCTCACAGCATCGTCACAGACAACGACAGTAACTTTACATCCAAGGAGTTCAAAGCATACTGTGCAGAAGTGGGCATCAAACTAAGTTTTGCGTCCGTCGCACCCGCGGACCAACGGTCAAGTCGAGAAAAGCCAATGGCATTATACTGCAATGGTTGGAGACGTATCATGGAGCTGCCAAGTGTGTTGTGGAGTATTCGAACAACACCAAACACGCGACGCAGGAGACGCCGTTTTTCCTGGTCCATGGAGCTGAAGCAGTATTGCCGATAGAAATAGAACATGATGCTCCAAGAGTTACAGAATATGATGAAGAAACTTCGAGAAAAGCCTTAGAAGATGATGTCGACGCACTTGATGAAGCTCGAGACGAAGTCCTGTCACGAGTTGCCAAATATCAACGGGACACGAAAAACTACACAATCGACGATTGCGCCCGAGGTCTTTTCAAGTTGGCGATTTAGTCTTGCGACTCAACCAAGAGCGTACTGGAGTTTAGTGGCTAGGACCTTACATCGTCATAGAAGTAATCGAGGGAGGCGAGGAGCATACAGAATCAAGGACAAGAAGGCGGGGATTGCCAGCCAAATCCTTGGAACGTAGCGCAACTCGGGCGTTTTTACGCTTAGATGCCGAAGTATAGTCTCCTCTGTAAACATATAATAATGTACTGAAACGCCGCGATTTTGAGACGCACTCTTTTTCCTTTTTCGGGGCACCGAGTGGGGCCGAGAAGGTTTTTAATGAGGGCGGGCTCGCGGTGCTGCAATATAATAAGATAGTGGAACTATATATCTTTTCGACCAGGCTCGGGGCTTCCCCCTACAAGATACAATATATATATACACGGTGCCGACAAAATACAACTAGCAAAAATATCTCGCCTTGGTATAAAATACCTCGCCAAAATAAAAATATATCGACAAACAGCGGTCAACATAAAGCTCGGGGGCTCATACCCACAAAAATAGTACAATATTTATTTTGCCTTGGGATAACCTCGCATTATAAAACAAAAATACTGCCATCAAAACGCCCGGGGGCTTGGCGTTGAAAATAAAAACATAGTGACTTTACAGTACAAAAATACATACACAAGATACAATTCTTGGAACGGCTTATTTTAAGGGATTTCCCGGTATATTGTCTATTGTCAAGCGCTCATTATTTATAGCACGAGTGCTATGCCCAGCGTAGCTGCCCTTCACGAAGAATTCGGCGTCCATCCGAAGAAGTTCATCCATCATATCTTCGGCAACGGGGGTCACAACATCATCATATTTGCCGAAGTTCTTCTTCCTCTTCGCCATCTTGGCCAAGCACTTTGGAACAATGCGCACGTCTAACTTCGGGTAGCAGATTTTTATCATGATCATAGCAAATCTTGCGCCGGCAGCCAATTGGGCCCGCACAAAGCCGTGGATTCGAAGAGCATCCCGAAATTTGTCCATTAAACGAGGAAGAGTCTCTGGCATCTTGTTGCGAGGAAACATGGTGCCATAGACCGGAGACAAAGCCTTATACAGAAGTCAAGATAATCGCGAACTTGGAGTGCGCGATCCTGAAACTGACAATCGCGAGTTCGTTCGGGGCGTGCCCCAGAAACTTGAACCATGATCTTTGGCAAGCGAAGAAGTACATTGGACCGAGCCTCGACACGTTCATCTTCGGTAGTAGCATCAAAGAAGGACCTATTTTCTGGCAAGAATCAATGGGTAACAAGGAGATACATAAATAAAGATACGACAAAAGATAATGAAGCACACCTGCCATATCCAAGCTAGCATACGGTAGCAGTTGAACGCAAATTTTTCGGGGACGTGGCTGCGGCGGCTAGAGCAACGGCGACATCCTTCTCAATTATAGCATCTTGGGGGCTTGTTGGAGCGCAACCTTTTCCCTCTCGGAGGATTTCCGGGAATTGTTCCATAAGCATAAGTGATTGCTTCTTCATGGATTGGGCTATTGTTGAAGTTCTTTCAAATCTTCCCGAATTTTTACTCGCAGAATCTTCAACAAATTTAACAGCTACAGGGGTTTTCTTCTGTCGAACGAGAAGAAGGAAAAACCTCGGAAGGACCGAGTTGACGTATAGTTGTCAAAATTTAACTGGAAAAAGAGAAATTTACGACATCAATCATTGAGCAAAAGATAGATTTCCATTCATACTCATAATATATACATGTTTATTACAAAGAAGGACCTCTAGAGACCTACTGAAACGTCATCACCAATAACACTATGGCGACAAACCAAAAGAAGGAGATAAACTAAAAAGAAAAAAAAGCAAAGGGGCATTCAACTAGACCTCCGGCTTTGATGAGCTAGGATTTGAAGATGGCTTGATCCCGAGATAAGACAGGATTTTCTTCGTGTTGGGCTTTGCTGCCTTGATCAACGATCGTCATTTTGTCTGCTCTATCTGTTCCGTGTCGCCTACTTTCGCCCAGTCGATAGTCTTTTGGCTACCAAGACAACAGTGCTTTCAACAGCGACCTTCATATTTTCTTGGCGCATCTTCAGCCCAAGATCTTCTGGTGGATTAAAGCACTTGGCAAGAGCAAGGAAAGTCGCGGGTTCCTCTTTCTTCGGAAAGAAGCTGAGGAAAGAGTCGCGACAGCCCTGCCCTAGCTTGATCAATGCCCTCGCGTGCTTATATTCCATGAAACTCAAGGAACGAAACGGAGCAGAGGATCATTGTCGGGATCTTCAAGCTCAAATTCTTGAGAGGTTTTTGTCAAGATAAAAATTTATTGATCAACAAACGAGTGCGGAAAGAAAGTCCAAGGACGTGAAATGATTCGGATGCCTGCCGACAAAGCGATGATTTTGCGACCTTAGACGCTTAAGGATCGCTTCTCACAGCAGATTGTGCAGTTATATGCTCGCTTAGCGAAAGTCTCGGCATCGTGAAGTCTCTTCCTAAGATCTTCGACACAGCGGCATCGGTCTTGGCCTGTCGGCCTCTGACTCTGGCAGACGGCATCGGTCGAACGCCCTACGTGACTCTTCACTTTGCTCTATTTTTTTAGCAAGTGTATTGGCACGGACCTCCGCCGGTTTTTACGCAAGAAAGTTGAAATTAGTTAAAAACACCGACAACAAAGGGAGTAAGAAAGCGGAGCAAAAAGAAGCGACGGGCATTACCTTCGATCTTGCGGCATAATCACGGTACCCAATGAATTGAGCACCGATACGAAAAAGCTCTTTGATCATAGGCTGTTGAAAGAATAAATAAAGAAAATGTCGGTATGGGAATATGATGGCACGAAGCAAACGGAGGGAAATATAGGCGGTGACAAGAAAGGTAAGAACTTACATCCCAGGAGAGGGTTAGAGGAGCTACTCAATTGGAGAGTAGGCTCCGGGATTATTCAATCCTTGCCCTTTTGGTGAAGGGACAAGAGGGTTTGAAGGAGGAGTGGTGGTGACTTTGTTGAGGAAGCGAGGATTCCTCTCCTTCAGGCGCGTCTCCGAGACGACTGGAGGTTTGTGGCATACTAGATTCGAGCAGCCACATCAAACTGGTACTTCCTCCTCATCATCACTGCAATTAAATGTTGGCAGCATAAAAACCAAGATAGACAAAAATCTGCAAAAAAAAAGAGAAAGAGAGGGGACTTACGAAGATGAGGGTCTCAAGGTATGGATCATAAGCTGCCTTCTGACGTGAAGGAACAGCTTCTTCGGGTTGGAGGTGCCGGAATCTTCGACATCATTCCTTTTCCTTTTGTTCTTTGGAGAAACGAGCGGGAGGAGGAGATTGTGCTGATGCAGTGGCTTTAGAGGCAGCTCAGGATGGGAATGGGCCGGGTCGACCCAACGGGTCTCTGGCCCGACCCAGAAAAACAGGGCCGTTGGGCCAGTTGGGTCGGCCTCGTAACAGAATCGGGTCAGCGGAGCCGGCCTTGAGCGACCCAATGGTTCAGCAGGGCCGACCCAGGATGCTTAATCATCGCGTACAGATAAGCTAATTAACCTTGGTGGCTACTGTTCGCATTGCACCGTATGTGTGTGGATCGGTTTGAGCTAGCTAGCTGGTGCTTGCGATCCTTGCATAGCATTATACATACGTGTATCTATTTCAGCTACCTAATAGCCACTAAGCGCCCAATCGCTGAAATAATCGAAGTATGTTACGTAATGGCTAATTATGCTGTTTCACTTTAACATATTTTAAGGAAAATACCTATATGTGTTAACATAGCCAACAAAAAGTAGATAAAAGCAGAACTTGGGTCGACCCAAAATACCCAACGGGCCAATAGGGCCGCAGCTTTTTTTTAAATGGGTCGACCCATGGCCCCTCAAATTGGCCTTGGGGCCAACGGGGCCAGGTCCAAGGCCAGGTCCGGGTCGGCCCGTTCCCATCCCGAGAGGCAGCCTCCTTTTCATAAGATCCCGCAGATTTTCGAGAGTCTGCGGGTTCATTCACAAAAGATGGGGCATCTTGGTTGTCGTCGGAGATAACGGCCCTTTCCTCGACATCCCCACTTTCAGGAAGGGGAGGAAGCGAGACAAGATTTAGATGGTTCTATATAAAAACAAGGGAAGATGTCAAAAAAGGAGTTACAAAAAGATAGCAAGGCAATAACAAATTAAACGACAAAGTTTACCTTGGGAAGCGCATTGGTGGCGTGATACGTCTCCGACGTATCGATAATTTCTTATGTTCCATGCTACTTTATTGATGATACCTACATGTTTTATACACATTATGTCATTATTATGCATTTTCTGGAACTAACCTATTAACAAGATGCAGAAGTGCAAGTTCTGTTTTCTGCTGTTTGGTTTCAGAAATCCTAGCTAACGAAATATTCTCGGAATCGGACGAAATCAACGCCCGAGTTCCTTTTTTCCCGGAACCATCGAGAACATCGAGGCGCGAGGCGTGACACGGGGGCCCACACCACACACACAGCGCGACGAGGAGAGGGGAGGCTGCGCCGCCTATGGTGTGGTGGCCCCGGGCACCTCGAGCTGCCCTTAGCCTATTTAAAGCCTCGTCGAAAACCTGTACGTTGGACGAAACCCACGAGAAACCATCGGCGCCGCCATGGCGAAGCCAAGATCGGGGGACAGAATCTGTTCCGGCATCCTGCGGGACGGGGGAAGTGCCCACGAGGAAGGCCTCCATCGGCCCAGCTGCCATCTCCACCGCCATCTTCATCAGCCGACCTGCTTTGCTCCCATGAGAGAGTAGTTCTCATCGGGCTAGGGGCTGTCTGCGGTAGCTATGTGATTCCTCTCTCTCTATGTACTTCAATACAATAATCTCATAGGCTGCCTTACATGATTGAATTCATATGATGATGCTTGTAATCTAGATGTCATTGTGCTGATCAAGTGAGTTTGCCCATGTGATCTCAGGAACTCCTTGTCCCGTGTGTAAAGGTGACGAGTGTGTGCACCGTGTATGGGTCTCTTAGGCTATATTTCACGAATTACTTATTCACCATTATGAATGGCATAGTGAAGTGCTTATTTATATCCCTTTATGATTGCAATGTGTTTTGTATCACAATTTATCTATGTGCTACTCTAGTGATGTTATTAAACTAGTTTATTCCTTCTACACGGTGTAATGGTGACAGTGTGTGCACTCGTGTTAGTACTTGGCGTAGGCTATGATTATGATCTCTTGTAGATTATGAAGTTAACTATTGCTATGATGGTATTGATGTGATCTATTCCTCCTACATGGTGTGAAGGTGACAGTGTGCATGGTATGTTAGTACTTGGTTTAGTCGTGTCGATCTTTCATGCATTCTAAGGTTATTTAAATATGAACATTTAATTGTGGAGCTTGTTAACTCCGGCATTGAGGGTTCGTGTAATCCTACGCAATGTGTTCATTATCAACAAGAGAGTGTAGAGTATGCATTTGTCTATTATAGTATGTGATCAAAGTTGAGAGTGTCCACTAGTGAAAGTCTATTCCCTGGGCGCGTTCCTAATCTTTTGCTATCACTTTCTTATTCTTATTTCTTGAATTACTACGTTGCGTTACTACTGCATGTTTACTTCCTGCAATATTACTACCATCAAGCCATGCTAATCTGAGATTGCTATTACCGCTCATATTCATTCATACCCTTTGTATTTCACCTATCTCTTGGCTGAACTAGTGCACCTATTAGGTGTGTTGGGGACACAAGGAACTTCTTGCTTTGTGGTTGCGGGGTTGCATGAGAGGGATATCTTTGACCTCTTCCTCCTGAGTTCGATAAACCTTGGGTAATCCCTTAAGGAAACTTGATGATGTTCTACAAACCTACTGCTCTTGGAGGCCCAACAATCTACAGAATAAGCACCCGTAGACATCATGGCGCTATATGGTTTTACGCACAAGAAGAAGGGACATAATCTTTTTCTTTGAGAGAGGAATTTTCGGACAAGTCTTTCTAAGTCCTTGACCTCCAAATCCGTCGACAACCGATCTATGTCCTCGTCTTGACATAATTCCGAGAGAGGGTACCGAGCACGAAGAAGGCGCACTCGGATTCTATGAAAATCTCTGTTGTGTTGGATATTGACAATTCTTTGTGATATTTTGCAGTTCATGGATGCGAGTCATCAGAGCCTCTGTCCAAGTTTTTCTTCTTGACCTGCATCCCAGAGCAGCGAAGGATTTTCTAAACTTTCCTCGAAAGAATGTTGTCTTGACCACATCCATGGTTCTCTCTGAATGTACAACCACTTCTTCTTACCCTTGAGCGAGTCGGGAGTTTGACGTGAAGTAATCGAGCATGCAAGTGACAGAAATATCAACGCCGCCTATATTATAGGCGACATTAGAGCCATTGTGCGCGACAAAAGAAAATGCGCTTCATAGCGCCCAGTTAGGCTGGACATGCCAAGGAAGGCCTCACAGATGGTGATGAAAATGGAGATATGGAGGAGGGATTGAGTTGGGCGTAAGGTGGTGAAGTTGAAAAAAAAAAACACAATCCTCGGAGAAAGGATGAATGGGGGCGGGGGAAAGACGCGGATGAGATGATCGACGAAACTTACACGATACCCTATTGGAGGGGTTGGGTAGCTTTCTTCACTAGGGAAGCACACACGCCTTGGGCTTCTTGCTAATCCCAAGTTTCTTCAAAGGTTGATGTCCTGGTGGAAATTTTGGACCTTTCCCATTCCGCGCTTAGATCTACGGCAGCCATTGATGATTCGGGCGTGTTGTGCTTGGTCAACCGACGCGGTGGCATCAACGATCGCGGGAATACAGCTTGGAGAAGATGAGCTTAAGGAGTTATGGGGCACAGGAGGATTGCAGAGGAGAGTAAGAGAACGGCGCGAGCGGAATGCTCGAGGAAGAAGAAGGAGATCCTATAGAGGTGCGGCGAAGCGTCGGACCGTTGGATAGGAAAAGAGGTGCGATGATAACCACGTTGACACAAGGGTAAAAAGTATTTTAACAACGCTGGAGGAAGTTCAACGCGCGTGCCAGAGAAAACGGAGGACGTGTGTCCCCCACCTACGACGTGTCAAGATAATGGATAATTTGGGCCCATAAAGCAGTGGGAGAAAATTTCGCAATTTCGGATTTGTGCGTGGCTATCATCAACAATGACGTCATTGTGGTGTTGGTAAGAAAACAACTCGACTAAGAAGCCGGGCGAGAATAAAAATTATCAATTATTTCGAGCCTTTGATCAAATACAAGTTTTTGCCCAAATGTTCGGGGGCTGCTTTGGAAAAATGAAAACTTTGAATATGACAAGATAGAAATGGCGAGAACCTATTAAATACAAGCATTTGTTCATAGCCTCAGGGGCACTCCCATCGGGACCGGTCGCCTTTTTGAATAGATATAAAAATTTATCGAGAAGGATTACAAATATAGCGTGGAGATATTAATGCGTGGAGCTACACCCAAAGCACAAGTTCTTGGTTGTAGCCTCGGGAGCTACTCCCATTGGGAACGCTGTTCGCGTGCCGGGTAATTTGATCAAAATAAAAAGTCCGAGTTACACAGATAACTATGCATATACTCCCATCGGGAAGACAAAATAAGTCATCAAATATGACTCGATAAAATGTGCTATTCCAACAGCCGAAAAGCACTCGGCAATATATTCTCAGAGCAGCGCTATAAGTCGCGAATAAATCTCGAATGCCGCAAAACTTTGCGAAGGTAAGATGTAACCCGTTATGAGCGGCGTGGCACCGTCTCCGTGGCGGATTATATCCGTATCGGCGGTCTGAAGAAAAATCCCTAACGAATGTTAGGTGCCGGAATAAAATATGAGCGGGACCAGTAAAATGGTAAGACCTTAAGCGCACCTGTCAAAGTTTACACCGTATTCCGACATCATGTCCCGGGGACGTGATCTTGAAGTAGGTTTTGCGGATTGCCACTAGAGTAGTTAGACATCAATCCGTCAGATGAACTAGCCCCCAATTACCGATATCCCTGTACAAAATAATATTTGTATATCGAAAGATTATGTAATGAGTAAAATTGGAGATTTTCCCTGATTCTTCGATTCAAAGAAAAATCTCGGGGCTACTGACATAGGCATCCCCAATGGGCACGCCCAAAGATGGTACCGGGGTTTACTAAAGGTCCAGGACTCAAAGAAAAAGACTTGGAAGCCCATTTAGCGTTAAGGAAAAGATAGGTTGTATTAGGAAAGATAGAGATTTGTAATCTTACGGGTTGAATGCGGAAACCCTCAGGAACTACCGCTTGTGTGTATTACGAAATCTCGGCTCCATCCTGCATGTAGGGGGTCGAGGGAACAAAAGGATCAATCGGCCATCAACAAAACCTAGTTTTCATAATCGTGTTTAGTACGACCATATGACGTTTTGACCTACCTATGCAATTGCTGCCGAGACGGTGGAAAATTATGATTCTCTGGCACCTCCTCAAAATGCCGAAGCCGGTAAGCATACTCTGCCCTCAACTCTGTACAATGTGATGTAATGCATGTTGATATTCACTTCCTTTCCTATTTTACTTGCATGCCATCACTGACTATATGCATATTTATGAATTTCCAGGTGGTATAGAAGATGGACAGCGTGCTAGATTCCATCTCCCTTCCCATGATTATAAATACGGTTTTATGATCCTGTGCGGGCTCGGTTGGAAGGTTGTCCTTGGTGGCCTGGTGAAATATTTGACCCTTCACATGCATCTGAGCTGGCACTGAAGCATCATAAGAAGGGAAACCACTTGGTAGCATTTTTTGGTGACGGTTCTTTCGGGTGGTGTGATGAATCCTAGTTGGAGCCTTTCATGCCAAACTGTTTGCAAATGGAGAAACATGGCAACTCCGATGCCTTCACCATTGCAGTTGATCATTCTCTTCAAGAACTCGCAAGGCGGATATTGTCAGTGATGAGTTGCTCTTGTCTCCCAGAAGACTTCTCTGACAATGGCATGTCTTATATGGTTGACAATTCTGGGCTCAAGGCTAGAGTTACTTGCGCTATGGTTAACAAGGCTAAGATGCTAAAAAGTTCCAGTCCAGAAAGCCTTCTCCATTATGTTAAGTCGATGGCTATGTGCCTTGTCCAAGGAGGTGACCTGCAGGATTTAGTGATAGCTTGCTCTCACCTTATGTCTTTCTATCGGTCTAAGGGGTTCGATGAAATTTCACCATTTCAGTTGATGGGGAGAGGATGTCATCACAATTTATCCACCAAGAGACATCATGCTAGGGGAAACTATCACCAATGAAGTGCAACCTAATCATGTTAAGCTCAAAGGAAGCAGGGAAACCTCGTAAGCGAAAGCCTGAAGCTAACTTAGGGCCTCTTTGTTTCAACTTTAATTTGTGTGCTTTCCACCGAAAAAAGCAGGGGAAACGAAACAAAGAGCTTGGCTTTGCTGTTGGCTTTTCCCAAAGCACTTCTCCTTCCCACACAATCGAAAAAGCACCCCTGGGGAGGTGCTTCCCGAGCTTATCAGCTAGCTCCCGAACCGGCCACAGACGATTGCCCATTTGGAGAACTGAAATTACACGAAAATTGCCAAAGTGGTGGGAGGCAAAAAAAAAGGAAACTACACGGAAGACTTTCTTTTCTCTCCCCGACTCGCATTCTTTTTTTTTTCTCCCGAGCTGCACAGAGCGCTAGGGTTCCTCACCCGGGCGCCGCCACCCACACATCGACGTCAGACGTTCCGACCCATCCCGTCGGTGACCGCCTGCTCCGCCGCCGGAGAGTCTCACTTACGTGACTTGTGATGGGCATGTATTTTATTATGGCTAGAGCTACATTCGCATATATTTTTATTGAATCGATATGTTATTTAAACGTAAATCAGCAATAAGACAGGGTCTCATGACTCTTAGGGTATTTTCGACAGTTCCTCAGCTCACAGCTAGACAGCCAGACAACTTCCAAAGACCGAAACTCAAAACAGTAGCTTTTCCTTCACAACGCAGTAGCACAGGAAGCTACATCCAGCCCAAACAAAGAAGCCCTTAGGATTGATGGAGAAAAAAAACATTGTGAAGCCGCAAAATTATCCCAACAACACCAGTGAAACAAAATGTGGTGAATTTGACATCTCCGTGAAGAAGTAGGTCAAAAGGAGACACGTGAAGAGGCACCATGGTGTGAACCTAAGGACTCGTTAGCGCGATATTTTTTGTGGTCGGTGTAAAAAGACAAAACATGTGTCACAAAAAGCATATTTTTAGCACAAAAAATGTCTTTTTTACGCGGTCCAATCGATAAGTTGATTTTTCATGGAAAAGCTTTGTGCGCACGTAGTATCTAGCTATGTAGCATCAGAAGATGTACACGTGAAATTTTGTTTTGAATTTTTTAATATTTTAAAATATATTTAAGATGCATTTTAAAATAAATGGAGCATATGCATATGAGAGCCAAACCATCACTCCGCGGATTTGATGTATTCTTTGTTGACATAATGTAAAATACATAAATCTACTTGCTTGTTATTTTTAGTTTTTACATTGTTATTACTCACATTTTATGTTTCTTGTGCCGATTTATGCCATTATGAACGTAACTATTATGATAGTACACGTGAATTCTAAATGTAACGATGTAAGAATTCACTGAGTACAAATTAACCTATTTGGTACATTGGATGCTGCATACAATCTGTACTATTGCCCAACTGTATATAACGTGAATGATAGAAGGATCAACTTTAAACTCCCCGATTCATTCTCTGGTCCACTACGGCATAGCCGGATGATAATTTCCTATCACCAAACGAACTTTTGTTTCCTGCCTCTGTTTTTCACTGTTCGAGATACGGCATCGAACGCACGTCAACTAGCATGATGCTTTATCTGGTGGACAAGTTCGGCACGATTGGTATATGACCGGACAACCTGATCTTCTCATATCAGCCGTAGCTTATCTCCTACTACTCCCATTTTATTGTCTGGTTATGGATAAATGTCGATGTCCCCTTCCAGGTCTCGTGATAGGGTGGCTAAAGAAACAGGTAATCATGTCGTGCCGTGCTCCGGTCGCTTAATTATCCAAACCGTATAACATGATTTTTCCAACCGGATGGAGATAATGTATCACATGTCTGAGATATGACCAGGAGCAGTCTCGAAGCTAGCAACAATACCATCAGAGTTATTTTAATGGTGCTTGAAAGGGTATATAGAATGTGAGGAACCGTTGTGAATTTGTTTACTACCTCCATTTCATATTAATTTGCATATTAAAATAGTTAAAATCAAGCTTTGCATTGTTTGTCCAATTATGTATGATAAATTATCAATATATACAGTACCAAACGCATATAGTATTAAACATTGATTTTATTTTGTGCATATTTATACTTTTTTTCTATACGATTTGTCAAACTTCGCAAAATTTAACTTTGATCAAAAACTTATATCCGGAGAAATATGAAACGGACGGAGTATCTTCTAAAACTACGAGGAAAAGAGCGGACTTTTCACGGTTATCGTTATTACCGTAAATATTCCCTTTTGAGCATATTTACATTGCACATTAGCGATTTGATACCCATTTGTTCATGCTTGTGCTAATG
The DNA here is from genome assembly GCA_030979885.1 of Lolium multiflorum. NCBI lineage: Eukaryota > Viridiplantae > Streptophyta > Magnoliopsida > Poales > Poaceae > Lolium > Lolium multiflorum. The sequence goes on along the minus strand of JAUUTY010000632.1, from coordinate 152,022 downwards.
TGTGCTGCTCCACACTTATTTATTGAGATGACAACAGATTTTGATGAATTATGTTGTGTTTATATACATGCTGAACTTGTTTTGTAAAATTGATTAGGAAAACATGCATGGAAAAGTTTTGTGTTTTGTTTTGTGAACCAAATTATACGGATCTCAAAAGTACGTTAAATTATTTCAATATATATATTACCTGTTTTTCGGTTTGCTAAGATGAGTTGCAATATTTCTCCCTACACTTTTGCAACTAGTGTCGAGCCGACCAATTAGATAGGCCTTACTACACTACAACAATTTGAAGAAATCTGCAAGTGGCTATAATTTGAATTCACTAATTGTGTTGAGTTGAGGATTATTTCAATATAACAAATCTGCCAATCCCAATGTAATGTCCATTCTTGAATGAAAAAATGGGCTTTTTTCCCGCTTCACTCACTTCTGAATGACTCCCTTAGCACTCTCTTCTTTATATTGTGCACATGCTCCGAGCATGCACGTTGTATAGACGGCGGTCTTTTCATAGTCCTAGCATCATCCATAGATAGTAATAAAATATGTCATTTTTTCTATGAATAGAACTTTCAGTAACATAAACGCGACAATGCGACATCCACAAAAGGGTTTGCACCCTGAATATACATAACAAGATGCACACAAGTCATAACATTGAGAAGTAAAATATTTGAACAAAACCCTTATTTGTGCGACAAAACAAGAAACAACCAAAAGGTGTAGGTGGTTCGGCAGAAGACTGTGGTGCCATCCATGCTCGGTAAAATACTCCATGGTCGTCCGCTCCACTTGAATAGATGCCACCACTAGAAGCTTTGTGTGCTATGGTTGTTTGAGATGGGACCAAGTTCGACGCCAAATTAAGCATGCACGAGTGAATAGTGTAGTTGGAATATTTTTCAACGGAACGTCATTTCTGTCATCCCACAAAGCCTAACATAGGTTTGTTGCTCCAACAAGGATATGCCTTTAAAATTTACACCAAAAGGCCCATAGTCGGTTATCAAACAAATTAACGACACTATGCGGTTGATACAAATTTGACGCGACCGGAATGATAGGCCATGTTGCACGAGCGAATTTGTATTTGAAGAACGGATGTTTGATGGTCCCATAACGATGAAAAAACAACATTACTCACTCTCATGCCAATTAGGCTTTGCATGATTGGCTTTATGTTGAAATGACATGCCATCTTGTATGTATCAATAATGATACTAGTCTAGTATGGTTTATATATACTCAATATTACTCTAGAAATCTAGTTGCAAACTCATATCTGCAAAAAAGAATTCAAATAGTAGTAAATATGCAACTAAGAGATAGCATCTAGTACAATAGATAGTACTACAAAATTAAGATAGAGAAAATATCATATTGGTAGCATTTCCTAGCGAAAATGAGCAAACCTAACCAATTGACGACTGAAATATGATAGTACTACAAAAAATAAAACCTGACCCAACTTGAATTAATGGTCCAACCTCCGGCAGGATAGAATCCAGTTGATAAAATAAGCATGATACCCCAAATATTTACCTTATCTACAACGTCGGATTCTAAAGCTGGAAAACAAAAGGCGAGCACTACGGACGTACGCGGGCTGAGGAATCTCCTATATTTTCCACTCCACCACCTCAAACAAGGAACGCACATGATAGGATAGAACAGGTCAGGACCGGAACCAGCAGACCCCAACCCAAAAGTTGGCACTATAGTGCTGAATGGGATTCCCCGATTGGCCACCAAGCGCTCTTGGCCCCTGTCCAGTTTGCATCAGCTGACGAACAGCATCCGGTGCCTCTCTTTTGCGTGATCGCTACCTGTCTCCATTTGCAATTATTCAGACGAAGGATGCTCTGGGTATATATTTTCCTGAACATATTTGAGTGAGCCACTGGGAATATCCCATTGCGATTCAGATGCACGGGAGGCCAGATCAATGGCGGTCCTGTCCGACCCCCCATACGGAGGTTGCGAAGGCAAACTTGCGTTCTCGATCCCACCTGAAAGCTGAACCGATGGTGTGCCCGTCAAACGGCTCTTGGTCGCCGCGAGAAGGCAATGGAATCCCACAGGAGCAAAATGCCAACATGGCCATGGCCATGGCCGTACCTAATCTGAACTCGACGTGTTCTGGTTGACAGCTTGATCCCAGCGACCGCCGCACCGGTATCCGAGAGAGGGAGAGGAATCAGCGCGCTTTTCCACCCATTTTCTAGTGGTTGGGCTCGACGATCAGACGCAGAGAGCTTCGCCTCTGACCTGGATTCTCGAATTGGGGTGGATTCAACGCGAGGTTCTTCTGGGCGGTTCTCTTCTGGGTTTGAGGACAGTGGCAATATGTTACTCCGATCGGAATCTCGGAGAACATATCCGCGAGATTCGACAGCAAATGTGGAAAGATAAGGACCAGGACCCGATAACATATTCTACTACTCGGATCCTTTGACAGAGTACGTCCATATGGATTATTCTAGGTGAAGAAGGTGTACACGTTGTTCCAGAACAAATACGAGCGAGATTGACAAGTATATTTGTCGTTGCCTAATCGACAATCGCCGGAGAGGGATATCGAGGAGAAGAAAGGCACGTAATGAGCTGCAGACCAGTGTCTACGCGAGATTTAAAACACTGCGCGATAAACGGGGCCTAGCACAACATGCCCGTTATCTGGCATTGGCAGGTGTTCTAATGGTTGTGGTTGTGCCTCTAGGGCTCCCGGGATCCGCTTATAGCGCGGATCACAGGTTTCATGAGAAGTCTAAGCCGGAATATAAGTTGCATAACTACGGTACAATATCTTACCGTGTACGTCAAGGATCCGCCCCTCCTCGTAAACCGGATCCGGATATTTTATGGGCCTCCACGGATCCGGCCTCGTACGTGGTCGGTTGGGATCCTCCTCGTTCTGGCTGGACTTCATCCTTAATGATCAACAAGAACGCCGCCCGATGGGCCGTATGCCACCATCACCATCAGGGCCATAGAGCACGATCCAGGCCATGTGATTGATATCCAAAGTATCCCACAACGAGACCCCGAAGTTCTCGAGATTCATCTTCTTCGTCTTCAAATAACTCGGAGCAGGAATCTTCGAAGAGCTTCCAAACTTTCTTGTTTGACATCATCTTCTGGGAAATCATGTCCTTCAATAACGATAATGTGGAGTTTTCATCTTTCCCGCGCACAACCTCCTAATTTCCCGATAAATTTTCAGATGCGAATCTTCCGGGAATTTCGGGACGCACGGTTAAGTTAGCCACGCCATTTTACCGCTTTTAACCTAAGACACACGTCATGCATCCAACGGTGAGACCGTTCGGTTCCGCCGTCGGATCCGAAACGCGAATCTCCGCACGAGGTCTATAAATACCCCCACGCGCGGTAACTTCTCATTCTTTTCACCTCTCTTACTTCATCTTCTTATCGCGCGCATACATCAGATCTCGGCTCCGGCGAGCCCCGCCACAGAGAACTTCGCGCACCGTGGCTCAAAAACACCTCACAGTGTTTTGGTTGATCGGGAAATTTCTCCCGCCGTTGATTCGTGGTCACGCGGGTCGTTTCGTAGCAAGTTCGGCGACCTTCATCCTCGCGGAGCATCGCCGGTCCGCCGCGCCATCAACGGTACGTGCACCGGACTTGTAGAAGAAGAAGTAGACTAGAGTAGTTTCCGGTTAGTCAAATACCATGGGTGCAGCCGGAAGCATGCCAATCGATTCACCACTTTGTCTGGTAGTTCTCCAAATAGCCCGGAACCCGTTTGCTAGAACCAATCTGCCCGGATCCCATCGCATACCTTCCACCATATGTTTCCGACATCCGGCTAGCTCAACCTTTTTCCGCATCTTCCAGCACCAAACTAGGCCGGATCCCAACCGCTCAAGAGCTCGAAGAAGAACTCCAAGGGCAAGCTAGAATGGCAGCCAAGGTTCAGGAGACGGAAAACAAGAAGGCCTCCAAGGCTCGGATCCGCGAAGGAGAACGGGGTCAATGGTGGCCTTGCGAAACTACCGACGTGGAGCTTAGAGAGCTCCAAAAAGAGGGTATGATCTCCGCCCACTGGAGCTTCATACGCGACACCGTCGTCCCCAAGCCGAGGAATGGGAGAAGTTGTCATGACCAAGGCTTGGGTGAACGCGGACTATTCCCTGCTCGGAGTTCTTTCTCTCCGTCCTCAACACATACGGGCTTCAGCCCCACAACATCTGTCCCAACTCATACCTTCTGCTTTCCAACTTCGCGACACTTTGCGAAGGGCATCTCGGAATCCGACCAGACATCAGATTATGGCAATTCTTCTTCCGAGTAAAGAAAGAGACGAAGGACAAAGCCATGTTGAACTGCGGGAGCATGACGTTCATGCTCCGACCTGGCCGCATGTATCCGCCCCATGATTCGCACGGTCCGTCCGGCTTGGGGCCGGATGGTTCTCGAAGAACGTTCGGTTAAATCCCACGGCTCGCCCAAGTTCGTCAACGAGAGCCTCGGAAGAGCTCGCAGCTGGGCTCGTCCCTCGCTCGCCCAAACTCCTATCTTGGAAAAGGTGGCGGGAGAATCTCTGGCTAGTCCACGATGGACTACCGGAACTCAGCTCACACTCAGTGGTTCACCGCGGATCCACCTGCGGTACAATGCACGGTTAACCGCGCATACAGGGCGGACGACCAGCTCAGCCACGACCTTCCGGCTTCTCTCAAGAGGAGATTCAAGACGCTCGTGAAGATAGGCCGGGGTCAACCGATCCCGGAATTGATCAAGGATATTTATACAAACAACCAGTGTCCTCCGGTAAGCTCTGATTACTTCGTTACTTCAAACTTCACAAGTTTTTGGATGTTGACCAACTTATAATCGCTTTTTCTTCCAGCTCGATACTTTTGGAGGGAGGTAGAGGGCGTACGAGACTTGGCGGCGGCGCGGCGGAGGAAGGTTCCGAAGACGATGAGGAGGAAGAGGAGCAGCACCCGAAGGCGGCCCTCAACCGAAGCGTCTCCCGCCAAGCCCGGCTCAAGCCGGGCCAGCGGCGAGGCCTCCGCCAAAAGCAAGATCACCAAGCCACCTCCACTAAACTCGAAGAAAGCGGAGCGTGAACGTTTGAAGATTCTTGCAACTGCAGGCAAACGCTCTCGCCCCATCATCCCCGGCGCCCCGTAAGTTTCCGTGTATGGCACGTCCCTACTTTGATGTAATTGTTTCTTATGTGATCCTCTTTTACTTGTTTGCAGAATTCCGACTACTGCTACACCGGACCTACAAGAGCCCACAAATACATGACAAAATCTCCAGCTGTTGGCCCTCCGACTCTGCTCCGCCAAGCACTTCACACAGCTCTCCTCAACCATCCCCCTCAAAACGATCAATCTCCCCCTCTGCCGCAAATACTCCACCGGAAATAATTCCGGTTAGCAGCGAGGCAAGGCGGAGAGATCCCAAAGCCAAAGGCCCTGCCGACGAAATAGAAGTACAAGGCCAAAGAGAGGCTGAGGTTACTTCTTCCGAGAAGGTCGGAGCCGGCGCTGGCGACGTCGTCGTTTTCCGAAAAACTTTGGAGATCCGGCTGACCTCACTTCCACCCCCAAGGCATATGCTACCAAGTTTTTCAACAAGCTCACCGAAACGGAAAAATGGGAGCTTGAACAAGATTTGCTCAACGCCATGTTGAACAACGCCTGGGGAAAGCCGGATGCCGCAACGTCGGAAATCCAAGACTTCAAGAAGGACGTCGGCCAGTTCTTCGACAAACTTATCTACAACAAAAGGTACTCCCAGTAGTCCCAAGCATGGCGGAAACTAGATACTAGTTATCGCTTAGATGCTTTAGATAAAGTCACTTTTGGAGAGATTTTTAAATTGTCGTAGTAGCCCCCAAGCATTATATCGGAAGGATTCCGGTAGTGATGCTTCAAAGGACCCCACTATTGTAGGCGGAATTTTTACTCCTGCTCTGATCGTATTTTACAGGAACAGCAGGCGCTACACTATGAGCTGCATAAAAACATCGCCCTGCAGCGCCGCGTTACCTTGGGTCAAGCGGAAAATATCCGGACCCTGAAGAATGAAAATGCAGAACTGAACAAGCAGCTGGCGGACGCCCAAGGTTGGTTTCCGCCTTTTTTTTGTTAATAGTTCACATTCCGCTTTTTGAACTTGTGTGTGACTTGAATCCTTATAGGCGCATCCTCTTCCTTGGCTACGACCTCCTCCGAACTTGAGAACCTGCGCTCCTCGTACCAAGAACTGGAAACAAAATTGAAGGAGGCGGAACAAAAGAAGGAGCAAGCCGAGAAGCAGCTAGCAGAGAAAAACTCCGAGCTTATCAAGGAAAAGGGCGAATTCTTCTAAGAGAAATGCCATAGCGAGACCATCAAGCGGCAAAAAAGAACTCAACAGCTCCGGAAATACATGGAGACCTTGGGCTCATTGGGACTTCTGACCGAAAACATCTGGGTGCTGCCGGAATTGTTTATCTTGATGTATATTTTATGCTCAACTTGTATACTTATTCTTGTATCTTGTGCAGAGCCGCTTGGATACCCTGAAAGACGTCGAAATCTATTTCCCCGGACGATCTCCTTACTCTCGCTGGCGATGATTGCAAGGATCTCATCTCCGCATCACGGAAGATATGCCACAATTTGTCGCTGAAGGCACTGTCTCGCAAACTGGTCAAGAAAATGGATATTCTTCCGGAGCTGGTGAAGATCTGCGGGCTTCATCAGCCCGAGGCGCAGCTGCAATGACTTTGACCATGTGCTTGGCGCATAACCCGGAGATGGATCTTGGCCGGGTAACCTACGGTGTTCCTCCGTCCCGGATGTCGGTGCGCTTTTAGACGCAGTTAGTGGCTATGATACCCGCATCGCGCGGAGGATCCGGCATGAAGAATTCTACGACAGGTGGTTCTTCCTGGTTCCTTGAAGCCGAACTTCAGAAAGAGCATGATGCGGAAGCCCGACATGCGGAATCGGAACTCAGTTTACCTGGACCAGCTCCAAGGATGCTCCCAAGAGGAACCAAGGCCGGTGCTACTTCGAAGAAGAAGAAGAGAGTGAGAAGATGTATCGTCTCTAGAGAGGACGCCAAGGAGAAAAATCCGGAGGGCAATGCTTCTCCGTCAAGGCGGAGTAAAACTTTATGTCCTGGGAAAAAATAATGCATCATTTTGGCCCCAGCGAGTAATATAACTTTAAATTCTTAAGTAGTTAGGGCTGAAACAATCATGCATGCATGGGCGGAAAATACTTATCCTGCTATTTGTTTTTAAGAATATTTGCATGTGTTGTTTCTTGAAAGCAAGTGCTGGCTTTATAGTTTCCGGCTTGCCCACTTGACCTTCCACGAGCCGGACCCGTGCCGGAAACGCTGCATGCGCCAATGAAGATCCAATGGAAATACTTCGCGGCAAGCCCCCACCCAAGTGTGATCGCTACCGGGAGATCCATGGGTTTGCCAAAAAAAATTTCCACCGGAAAACTTAAGCTTACGTCCTAAAGGACGATTTTGAAAATCACAACTTTCACGCACGCCTAGGCGGAAGATCGGCTCTGCGGTTTTAGTCGGAAAAAACGTACACGATCCAAAAATGAAAAATTAAAGGAGGTAAAAGACTCTAAGAGTGAACCAAAAGCTTTATTTCATTGATCATGTATCATAGATATTACAATGTATGTAATGCGTAAAGCGCTAAGTGTGAAAGGGAGTGTGCTATGTTCCAGGGACGATCTGTTTCATCATATATGTCACCCGATCCTCGTTTTGTTTCCGGTGCCAGTTGGCCGGTATATCCTTTAATTCCCGGAAATCGACAAGATAATAAGATCCGTTGTGTAGTACTTTGCTGATGAAAAAAGGTCCTTCCCATGGAGATTGCAACTTGTGGTCTTTCACCTGGCGAAGGCGGAGGACTAAGTCTCCGACCATGAACGAGCGGTTCCGAACTCGACGGCTATGATAGCGTCGAGCTCTGCTGATAGATGGTGGAGCGTTGGTCAGCTTCCGAGCTTCTTCGATCAGGTCCACAGATAGCTGTCGAGCTCAGCTCTTCATTGTAGGCGGAAACTCGCGGTGAATCATGGATGATGTCGGTGGGGAATACAGCTTGGATCCATATACCAAAAAGAACGGAGTAAATCAGTTCACTTTTTTAGGGGTAGTTCGTAAACTTCACGACGAGTCTAGTTCATCAGCCCAGCTCACAAGTGCGACAGCGTTTCTTCAAGGCGGGAGTTTGATTCCAGCTAGTATAAGACCGTTGGCTCGTTAAACACCTGGATTGTGGATGAGCCACAGATGCAAGGTCAACGGATCCCAACTTCATCGCGGTAATCCTTGGAGTTCTCCTTGCGCAAAGTTTGTGCCATTATCGTGATTATCTTTGTGTGGGATGCCGAATCTCGTCACGAGGCTGCAAACAAATTTTAGTGCCGTAGCACCATCGGCTTTCTCACGGCTTTGCCTCGATCCCATGAACTTGTCGATAGCGACCAAGAGGTATTCATGACCATGAGATGATTTCTTTAATTTACCAACATTTAAGCCCCCCAGGACACGACGAGGTGATAGGTATGGTCCTCAGCTCTTGGGCTGGAGCGTTTGGTTGAGTAGCGTAGTATTGACAACCTCGGCAAGTTTTCACCGGCTTGTCAGCGTCTTCTTTAGCCGTTCCATTAAATCCTACCGAAAAGCTTTTGCAACGAGGAATTGGGCGGCATGATGCCCGCGTGGATGTCTCGGAGGATTTCAATGCCATCTTGATTAGAGACGCATTTGAGAAACACCCCAGTTTGCACTTCGTTTGTAGAGCTGTCCATCAACAACTGTAGGATCTTGCTCGCTGATGATCTGTCGTGCGTGGACCTCGTCCTCCGGCAACTTTCGATCAATGAGGTAATCCAGAAACACGAGTCCAGGCCGGAATGATTGCCATCACTTCGTTAGCGGGCCGGATCGGGATTTTCGGGTTTCTTCACGAGGGTATCGCGGATGCTAAAGGAAAATTCCGGGCGGAATTTGCTTCTGCCGGATCCGAGCTTAAAGCATATCCAACAACATCGTCTCTCTGACGTACTTGACTTCGTATCCGAGGAAGCATTTGGCGATCTCGTCAACTTCTCTGTAAGCCGCCATGATGGAGTTTATGGCTCCGGGTTCCGGCTAGTTGTTGTGCCACCAGGTCGGAATCTCCCGCATATGATGTGTTTGATCCCAATTTCCTTGCGCGGCGTATTTAGTGTAGGAGCCTCGTATTGTTGGTAGCTTGGTGAATCACGAATCACGGTTCCTCTCGGTAGGTGACTAAAGGTAACTCCCCGAACATTGATGTTGCTTGGATCCGTCAAGTGCATGACCAGGCTTGGTTAGGCACGGGTGTGCCCTCCGGTGCTTCAATCCAATCCGCGATGAAATCCGCTAGAACTTGAGACTTGATTGCAGTTCGGGCTTCGTAGTTGATGTCAAAGGCGGATAATTCGATGCCCCATTTTGCTAACGCGCCCTTTTGCGTCGGAGTTGTTGATGATTGTTGCTAGTGGAGCCTTGCTCACCTTGTTATTGGGTGCTCGGAAGTGTCTCAGCTTAGCCCAGGGAAAACTCGTAGGCTAGCCGAAAGTGAGGGTACCTGCGCTTGGATTCGTCAAGACTTCGCTAATGTAATAGAAGGGCCTTTGGACTCCGTGCCCATATCCTTCTTCCTTTCGCACCACCACAATTACGTGGCTGATAACTCTGTTGGTAGCCGCCATGTAGAGGAGCATAGGCTCGACTCATTTGGAGGTGGGTATAGAGAGAGAGTATGTTTTTCAACTCCTGAAGTCTTGTCTGCTGCCTCATCCCAGACAAATTTGTCTGTTTTCTTCAACAACCTTAGAGGTAGGGTTTTCGCCAAGACGGCTAACAAATCTACGATTGCCGCACGCAACCGAGTTAATCGTTGCACATCTTTGAGACAAGTTGGCCTTTTGATGTTCGGGATAGCCTTGATGTTAACTTCATGCCCCTATGAGAAACAATGAAGCCCAGAGGGTTTTCCTGTTTGGTACGCCAAAGACGCACTTCAGCGGATTTAACATCATCTTGTACCGACCGGCGGAGATTATCAAAGGTTTCCTTAAGGTCGTTGAGCAGGTCGGATCCCTTCGGTCATGACCGCGATGTCGCGTGACGTGCACGTTCCGGCCAATCGGTCCTTCGGGCACCGCACATCGTACGTTGGTATGTGGCACCTGCGTCTTCAAGCAGGCATGGTAACATAGAGTATGTGCCAAAGGGTGTGATGAAAGAGGTAGCCTTTTGTCGACTCCTTCATCGAGGATCCCCGTCGCTTGAAATGCGTCAGAAAACAAATGAATTCGGGGATCAAAACTTGGTTAATGCGCGCAAAGGAACGAGATTCTGGACAATGCATTCCGGGAGTAATCGATGCACATTCTTAGTATTTCAGAATTCTTTTTGGGTACAAGGACGGGGTTTGCGACCCAATCGGTATGGATAACTTCTACTACAAAACCTGCCTCTAGTAACTTTGCTAATTCCATTCCTATGGCGCGGCGCTTCTTGTCTCCAAAGCGTCGCATAAGCTTCACCGGTTTTGCACGGTTTATATTGAGGTAGTGCTCGCGAGTTCCCTTGGTACTCCGGACATGTCGAAGGTTGCCATGCGAAGATATCCATGTTAGCTCGAGGAACTCGACGCGCTTTCTATTGGGGTCCATGTTGGCTCGACTGAAACCTGCTTGGAGCCGTCGCCTTCAACGAGGTCATGTTTCTTGGTTTCTATCGCGGCCTTGAACGAGGACTTCTTCGGAGATCGCTTCTTGGTGATGCATCTCGGTCGGATCCACCGCGCTCTATGTTGCAGCTCTTCTCCAGATATGTGGATAAAGCGCTTTGCCCTCCTCGCATCCCTTGCTTTTTGTAGTCTCCGGACAGTGATCATGCCGTTAGGACCGGAATCTTGAGCTTGTTGTAGATGTAGCATGCTGCGTGAAACTTGTAGGTGGGCCTGCGAAGATCACGTGGTAGGAGCTTTGAAGGGCACTACTTCAAACGTGATCATCTCTTCGCGGTAGTTGTTCACATCGCCGAAGGCCACGGAAGTTTGATGCTGCCCAGAGTTTGCCTTCTTACCCGGAACCACACCATGAAATTCGGTGGTGTGTTTGAGCTGTTCCTTGGTGAGGTTCATCTTCTCCAGGGGTCTCCAGGTACATGATGTTCAGGCTAGCACCTCCATCCATAAGGCACTTGGAGAAGTCATACCCGTCTATGCGGGGACTTACAACGAGAGCGTAGCACTCTTTGGGGATGACGGCGGGTGATCCGACTTGTCAAAAATACGAGCTTTCTCCGACCACTTGACATCGCGGCACGGCGGAGCTGTGGCGTTCAGATCCGGAGCGCCGATTTTTCACGCGGACGATTGGGGTTCCGAGGAAGGTGTGGTATGTTCCGACACTCTTTTCCGAAGGGATTGGATTTGTTGGCTGCGGTACCCTCCTTGGGTTCGTGCGTCGTCCTCATCCAAGGCCTCGGAACTGTCCTCCTCTTTGTCCTTGTTCTTGCCCTTGCCTCCTTTGCCACGCGGGCGGTGCTTCCGGGCTCGCTTGTCCGCCTCCCGGTCGTTCTTGGATCGTTGACCCACTTGCGGTTGCGATTGGTGGAGTGGATTTGCCCGTAGCCGGATCCAGATGGGCCAGGGCATATCCTTGTATTCTTTACGTTTGGGGCGCGGGATCCCTTGCGGTGACCTCGTCGGCGCGCTGCGGCCCCTGCTCCGCCTCCACGTCCGCGGCCTCTTCCGCCTCCCGAACCTCCGCGTTGGAACGTCATGGCGACCATGTCGGATCCTCACTTCTGGTCTTCGGGGGTTCTTCCGCTTGTTTCTGTTTGACGCCATTATCACGGTTTTCTTGTTGGTGCAGGGGTATGGCTGTATCTGCGAGTCTCGCCTGCGTCGTCATCGGCGGCAGTGTGATCGCTAGCGATGTTTATCATCTCGTCAAGAGTGAGCTTGTTTGCATTCACCAGGCAAGTAAGCTTGTGCGCGCAGCCTCACTGCAAACCACCAATGAAGGCGTGCATTGCGTGCGGTTATCTACGTTCTCGCACTCGTTTCGGTCGCTAACCATCGGTAAAAACTCGGATGTCTCACCCTTCTTCCGGATGCAAGCTTGAAGATCGGCGGTGGTGGCCGGTCTCTTGTAGGTGCCCCAAGTGGTTCTCGAAAGCCTTCTTCGGGTCAAACCAGCAAAAGATGGTGTTCTCCTCGAGGTCGCTGAGCCAAACTCGAGCTGGACCAATAAGGTACAACTTGAGCATGCGGGGCTATATTCGGGTTCCTCGGCAAAGGTTACCGCATTGTAGTAATCCTCAATCCGGTATCCGGCCTCTCGCTGCCATCATAATGCTTCAGGTTTCCGGGTAGCTTAAGGTTCAAGCTTCTTGGCTTTGGTTCCTCTCGGATCATCCGGCCAAAGCACCTTGGACCAATGTAGTCGGATCTGTACTCGTTGAGGCGCTCCCGAGCATCGGGGACATCCGGGTGACTTTGAGCGGAGCAGGATCTCCGGCCTCGCCTGCCTCCGCCTCCGCCTCGCCTCCCCGTGGTGGCGCCGAGATCTGCGAGGGGCTGTAAGATGATCTTCCGCCTTCGGACTCTCGACGCTGCTCCCGCGGGCTGCTCCGGCCGGTGGCTCCTTTCCTCTTGGTGGTGGTCGCCTCGTCGTTTCGGCTCTAGGCTCGGTGCAGCTCTTCGTTCCGGCTCCTGTGGTTGGGCTCGCGTCCTTGGCTTGCGAGGCTCGGGCTCGCGGTCTTGGTTCGCTCTGCGTGGCTCGGCGTACGCTCCTGCTCCGTCCTAGGAGGCGGCATGATGTCGCGGATGTTGATTCCACCTGGCCCATGGGGCCTGGTGTTTCCGGCGGGACTGCGACGTCGAGGAGGTAGCAGGACGCGAAGCTCGGGGTGGCGGTGATGGAACACGATACTTGTCTCTGCCGGTATACATGGGGTCCTTTCCCTTTGCCGGATTTTCGGGGTTGAATCCGGCACCGGGATTGGATTCGGATGTTCTCTGACTTTCCTCCTGCGCTCGTGTGGATTCGGTGCACGATTCGCCATCACGGTTCGACATGGCGTCCCTGCGCGGTGGATATGCAATGTTCCGATTGGATTCTAACTGCGAAGGTCTCTTTTTGCATTTCTTTGAGGCAACGAGCTTCCGACGTAGTTGATGTCAATCTCCTCGTCCTTCTTGAGCTCCGCAGCCTTCTTCATGTTATCCTTTGGAGTTGCGGCGGCTGTTGTTTTGTGGGTGTTGCAAAGGTAATCTTGCGGGGAGGGATGGCTTCTCGAGCGATCCTATCAACCTCCGCTTGCGCAGAGGCTACCCTTTCCTCCCATTCCTTTCGGAGCCTCTTGACTGTCGCCACATTTCATCGACTTCACGATCCTTTTAGGGAGTGGTCCACAAAGTTTGCAGCTAAGGTTCTTTCTTGACGTGATGCGGTCTGGCAAACTTCCGAGTTGCCAGCATCTCCTGCCTTTGGCTTCTAAGGCCTCGGTATGCAGCCTCCTCGGAGTTATTGGTTTGTTGAGAATATCAGACTGCGACTAAATCCATGCGCGCTTGCTCGTCTCTTTGGTGACAGGACATCCTTTTGTGGTCGTGCCCGATCTAAGGGAGACCCATTGGATGGTCCTTGGTCGGAAGTGGAGTCTTCGTCTTCCGTTTCTGCTGATCCGCGGTGCTACCTGCTAGAACCTGCATCGGCTGGGAGGATTCTACGTCAGCTTGCTCACCGCCTCCGAGTTCCTCGAGCTTGCGGTTGAATTCTCTGTATTCATGGATGAGCCGCTCCGCGTCTTCCCCGATCTCGAGCTCCTTCGTCAAGCGATTGTATTCTTGTGCCTATTGAGGAGGCATCGTGGAATTTAGGCTCAAGTTACCGAGGATTGATTCCTCGGGTTTCGGCTTCCTCTTGTCCCGGAGCGTGCTCCCGCTTCTTGCGATCCGGAGCGACGTTTTCCGGGTGCCTCAACCTGCAAAGGATCGGCCTCGTCCTGGTGGAGCGTCTCTGCGTATGGGCCAAGAAGTGCGAAGTGACACCTTAGCTTCTCTAACACCTGGGAGACCCGGGCGGATCTGCATTGGTCTTCCACCGTTTTCTGCTCAGGGCGGATTGGGTGGGCTTTGATTTTCCGATCTAAGGCGGAACCTTCCTTAAGAAGCTCTGCGACCGATTGGATCTTCGCGACGGCGTCCGGCTCAGCAGCGGACGCAGCGTCGGCGTTACAGTGCGTTTCCGTCGGAATCGACGGTCTCGCCGATGAAGATGTGGATGCCGCCGATTGGGACGATGGAGAGTGATACGTCTCCAACGTATCGATAATTTCTTATGTTCCATGCTACTTTATTGATGATACCTACATGTTTTATGCACATTATATGTCGTATTTACGCATTTGGAACTAACCTATTAACAAGATCGAAGAGCCGTTCTTGTTTGCTGTTTTTGGTTTCAAAGTCCTAAGGAAATATTCTCGAATTGGACGAAATCACCGCCGGGGTCCTATTTTTGCACGAAGCTTCAGGAAGACCGAAGGGGAGTCGAAGTGGGGCCACGAGGTGGCAGATAATGACGGCGCAGGACCCTGGCCGCGCCGGCCTGTCACTGGGCCCCTCGTGCCGCCTCTTGACCTGCCCTTCCGCCTACAAATAGCCTCGTCGCGAAACCCCAGACCAGAGCCACGATACGGAAAACCTTCGAGAGACGCCGCCGCCGCGAATCCCATCTCGGGGATTCGGGAGATCGCCTCCGGCACCCTGCCGGAGAGGGGATTCATCTCCGGAGGACTCTACACCGCCATGGTCGCCTCGGAGTGATGAGTGAGTAGTTCACCCCCTGGACTATGGGTCCATAGCAGTGCTAGATGGTCGTCTTCTCCTAATTGTGCTTCATTGTTGGATCTTGTGAGCTGCCTAACATGATCAAGATCATCTATCTGTAATACTATATGTTGTGTTTGTCGGGATCCGATGGATAGAGAATACTATGTTATGGTGATTATCAATCTATTGTTTATGTGTTGTTTATGATCTTGCATGCTCTCGTTATTAGTAGAGGCTCTGGCCAAGTTTTTGCTCTTAACTCCAAGAGGGAGTATTTATGCTCGATAGTGGGTTCATGCCTTCATTGACACCTGGGACAGTGACAGAAAGTTCTAAGGTTGTGATGTGTTGTTGCCACACTAGGGATAAAACATTGATTCTATGTCTAAGGATGTAGTTGTCGATTACATTACGCACCATACTTAATGCAATTGTCTGTTGCTTTGCAACTTAATACTGAAAGGGGTTCGGATGATAACCTGAAGGTGGACTTTTTAGGCATAGATGCAGTTGGATGGCGGTCTATGTACTTTGTCGTAATGCCGGATTAAATCTCACTATATTTATCATATCATGTATATGCATTGTTATGCCCTTCTCTATTTGTCAATTGCCTGAGCGTAATTTGTTCACCCAACATGCTTTTATCTTATGGGAGAGACACCTCTAGTGAACTGTGGACCCCGGTCCTATTCTTTACATCGCATACAATCTCTTGCAATACTTGTTTACTGTTTTCTTGCAAACAATCATCTTCCACACAATACGGTTAATCCTTTGTTACGCAAGCCGGTGAGATTGACAACCTCACTTTTCGTTGGGGCAAAGTACTTGGGTTGTGTTGTGCAGGTTCCACGTTGGCGCCGGAATCCTGTTGTTGCGCGCATCACATTTCGCCACCATCAACCTTCAACGTGCTTCTTGGCTCCTCCTGGTTCGATAAACCTTGGTTTCTTTACGAGGGAAAACTTGCTGCTGTGCGCATCATACCTTCCTCTTGGGGTTCCCAACGAACGTGTGAGTTACACGCCATCAAGCTCTTTTTAGGCGCCGTTGCCGGGGATCAAGACACGCTGCAGGAGTCTCCACTTCTCAATCTATTTACTTTGTTTTTGTCTTGCTTTATTTTATTTACTACTTTGTTTGCTGCACCTAAACAAAACACAAAAAAATTAGTTGCTAGTTTTACTTTATTTATTGTCTTGCTCTCTATATCAAAAACACAAAAAAATTAGTTACTTGCATCTACTTTATCTAGTTTGCTTTATTTACTGTTGCTAAAATGAATACCCCTGAAAATACTAAGTTGTGTGACTTCACAAACGCAAATAATAATGATTTCTATGCACACCTATTGCTCCACCTGCTACTACAGCAGAATTCTTTGAAATTAAACCTGCTTTACTGAACCTGGTTATGAGAGATCAATTTTCTGGTGTTAGTTCTGATGATGCTGCTCCCCATCTCAATAATTTTGTTGAACTTTGTGAAATGCAAAAGTATAAGGATGTAGATGGTGATATTATTAAATTGAAAGTGTTTCCTTTCTCATTAAGAGGAAGAGCTAAAGATTGGTTGCTATCTTTGCCTAAAAATAGTATTGATTCATGGACTAAATGTAAGGATGCTTTTATTGGTAGATATTATCCTCCCGCTAAAATTATATCTTTGAGAAGTAGCATAATGAATTTTAAGCAATTAGATACTGAACATGTTGCTCAAGCATGGGAGAGAATGAAAACTTTGGTAAAGAATTTCCCAACCCATGGACTGACTACTTGGATGATCATCCAAACCTTCTATGCAGGACTAAATTTTTCTTCGCGGAATTTATTGGATTCAGCGGCTGGAGGTACCTTTATGTCCATCACTTTGGGGGCGGCTACAAAACTTCTTGATGATATGATGATAAATTAGTCTGAATGGCACACGGAAAGAGCTCCACAAGGTAAGAAGGTAAATTCTGTGAAGAAACCTCTTCCTTGAGTGATAAGATTGATGTGATTATGTCTATGCTTGTGAATGGTAGATCTAATGTAGATCCAAATAATATTCCTTTAGCTTCATTGGTTGCTCAAGAAGAAAATGTTGATGTGAATTTCATTAAAAATAATAATTTCAACAACAATGCTTATAGGAACAACTACGGTAATAACTATAGGCCATATCCTTCTGCTAATGGTAATGGTTATGGTAATTCTTATGGGAACTCTTACAACAATAATAGGAGTGTACCCTCTGGTCTTGAAGCTATGCTTAAAGAATTTATTAGTACACAAACTGCTTTTAACAAATCGTTGAGGAAAAGCTTGATAAAATTGATATTATTGCTTCTAGAGTTGATAGACTTGCCTCTGATGTTAATCTTTTCAAATTGAAAGTTATGCCTAATAATGATATTGATAATAAGATTACTACTACAACAAATTCCATCCAAGTTAGAATTAATGAGAATATAAGATTAATGGCTGAATTGCGTGCTAGGTGGGATAGAGAAGAAAATGAAAAACTAGCTAAAGAGAATAATGTAGCTAAAGTTTGGACTATTACCACCACTAGTAATGCTAATTCTTCACATGTTGTTGCACCTCCTACTATCAATGGTAAAATAATTGGTGTTGGCAATGTTTCTACTCCTAGTGCAAAGCGAACAAAACTGCCTGAAATTGCTAAAACTGCTGAAACTGCTTGTGATAAAACTGCTGAAATTTTTCCAACCTTGGGAACAATGATCCCATTGCTGTAGCTCATAATGATTTAGATTTTGATGATTGCCACATCTCTGAAGTTATAAAGTTCTTACAAAAACTTGCTAAAAGTCCTAATGCTAGTGCTATAAATTTAGCCTTTACAAAACATATTACAAATGCTCTCATAAAAGCTAGAGAAGAGAAACTAAAACTTGAAACTTCTATTCCTAGAAAGTTAGAAGATGGTTGGGAGCCCATCATTAAAATGAAATTCAATGACTTTGAATGTAATGCTTTATGTGATCTTGGTGCAAGTATTTCTGTTATGCCTAAAAAGATTTATGATATGTTTGACTTGCCACCATTGAAGAATTGTTATTTGGATGTTAATCTTGCCGATAATGTTAAAAAGAAACCTTTGGGGAGGATTGATAATGTGCACATTACGGTTAACAATAACCTTGTCCCCGTTGATTTTGTTGTTTTGGATATCGAATGCAATGCATCTTGTCCTATTGTGTTGGGAAGACCTTTTCTTTGGTGCTGTTATTGATATGAGGAAGGTAATATTAAATAACAATTTCCTCTCAAGAAAGGTATGGAACACTTCCCTAGAAAGAGAATGAAGTTTCCTTTTGATTCTATTATTAGAACAAGTTATGATGTTGATGCTTCTACTCTTGATGTTACTTAATTTGCACTTTCTGCGCCTAGCTGAAAGGCGTTAAAGAAAAGCGCTTATGGGAGACAACCCATGTTTTTACTACAGTACTTTTTGTTTATTTGAGTCTTGGAAGTTGTTTACTACTGTAGCAACCTCTCCTTATCATGTTTTTGTGCCAAGTAAAGTTTCTATGTTAAAGTTGATGTTATATTTGGGATCGCTGCGCAAACAGCATTGCTGTCTGTCACGAATCTGGGCACAAGTCTCTGTAGAAAATTCGAAAAAATCTGCCAATTTACGAGCGTGATACACAGATATGTACGCAACTTTCATTAGTTTTGAGTTTTTCCATTTGAGCAAGTCTGGTGCCATTTTAAAATTCGTCTTTACGGACTGTTCTGTTTTGACAGATTCTGCCTTTTATTTCGCATTGCCGTATTTGCTATGTTGGATGAATTTCTTTGATCCATTAATGTCCAGTAGCTTTGTGCAATGTCCAGAAGTGTTAAGAATGATTGTGTCACCTCTGAATATGTGAATTATTAATTGTGCATTAACCCTCTAATGAGTTTGCTTGAAGTTTGGTGTGAAGGCTTTCAAGGGTCAAGAGAGGAGTATGATATACTATGATCAAGAGGAGTGAAAGCTTGGGGATGCCCCGTGGTTCATCCCTGCGTATTTTAAGAAGACTCAAGCGTCTAAGCTTGGGGATGCCCAAGGCATCCCCTTCTTCATCGACAACATCATCAGGTTCCTCCCCTGAAACTATATTTTTATTCAATCACATCTTGTGTTCTTTACTTGGAGCGTCGGTTTGTTTTTGTTTTTGTTTTTGTTTGAATAAAATGGATCCTAGCATTCACTTTGTGGGATAGAGACACGCTCCGCTGTTGCATATGGACAAATATGTCCTTAGGCTTTACTCATAATGTTCAAGACGAAGTTTCTTCTTCGTTAAATTGTTATATGGTTGGAATTGGAAAATGCTACATGTAGTAATTCTAAAATGTCTTGGATAATGTGATACTTGGCAATTGTTGTGCTCATGTTTAAGCTCTTGCATCATATACTTTGCACCCATTAATGAAGAAATACATAGAGCTTGCTAAAATTTGATTTGCATATTTGGTCTCTCTAAGGTCTAGATAATATCTAGTATTGAGTTTTGAACAACAAGGAAGACGGTGTAGAGTCTTATAATGTTTACAATATGTCTTTTATGTGAGTTTTGCTGCACCGGTTCATCCTTGAGTTTGCTTCAAATAACTTTGCTAGCCTAAACCTTGTATCGAGAGGGAATACTTCTCATGCATCCAAAATCCTTGAGCCAACTACTATGCCATTTGTGTCCACCATACCTACCTACTACATGGTATTTCTCCGCCATTCCAAAGTAAATTGCTTGAGTGCTACCTTTAAATTCCATCATTCACCTTTGCAATATATAGCTCATGGGACAAAATAGCTTTAAAAACTATCGTAGTATTGAATATGTACTTATGCACTTTATCTTTTATTAAGTTGCTTGTTGTGCGATAACCATGCTTGGGGAACGCCATCAACTATTCTTTGTTGAATATCATGTGAGTTGCTATGCATGTCCGTCTTGTCGAAGGATCTATCACCTTAATGATTGGAGCATGCAAATTGTTAGAGAAGAACATTGGGCCGCTAACTAAAGCCATGAATCATGGTTGAAGTTTCAGTTTTGGACATATATCCTCAATCTCATATGAGAATAATAATTGTTGCTACATGCTTATGCATTTAAGAGGAGTCCATTATCGTTGTCCATGTTGTCCCGGTATGGATGTCTAAGTTGAGAATAATCAAAAGCGAGAAATCCAAAATGCGAGCTTTCTCCTTAGACCTTTGTACAGGCGGCATGGAGGTACCCCTTTGTGACACTTGGTTGAAACATGGCATTGCAAAGATCCGGTAGTCCAAGCTAAGTAGGACAAGGTGCGGGCACTATTAGTATACTATGCATGAGGCTTGCAACTTGTAAGATATAATTTACATAACTCATATACTTTATTACTACCGTTGACAAAATTGTTTCATGTTTTCAAAATAAAAGCTCTAGCACAAATACTAAGCAATCGATGCTTTCCTCTTTGAAGGACCTTTCTTTTACTTTTATTGTTGAGTCAGTTTACTATCTCCTCCACCTTAAGAAGCAAACACTTGTGTGAACTGTGCATTGATTCCTACATACTTGCATATTGCACTTGTTATATTACTTTATGTTGACAATATCCATGAGATATACATGTTATAAGTTGAAAGCAATGCTGAAACTTAATCTTCCTTTGTGTTGCTTCAATACCTTTACTTTGATTTATTGCTTTATGAGTTAACTCTTATGCAAGACTTATTGATGCTTGTCTTGAAGTACTATTCATGAAAAGTCTTTGCTTTATGATTCACTTGTTTACTCATGTCATTACCATTGTTTTGATCGCTGCATTCATTACATATGTTTACAAATAGTATGATCAAGATTATGATGGCATGTCACTTGAAATTATCTTTGTTATCGTTTTACCTGCTCGGGACGAGCTAAAGGGATTGATACGTCTCCAACGTATCGATAATTTCTTATGTTCCATGCTACTTTATTGATGATACCTACATGTTTTATGCACATTATATGTCGTATTTACGCATTTTATGGAACTAACCTATTAACAAGATGCCGAAGAGATTGCTGTTTTCTGCTGTTTTGGATTCAGAAATCCTAGTAAGGAAATATTCTCGGAATTGGACGAAAACCGCCCGGGTCCTATTTTTGCACGAAGCTTCCGTAAGGCCGAAGGGGAGTCGGAGTGGGCCACGAGGTGGCCGGATGACGAGGCGGCGCGGCCCAGGCCGCGCGCGCCTGTCCTGGGCCCTCGTGCCGCCTCTTGACCTGCCCTTCCGCCTACAAATAGCCTCCGTCGCGAACCCCCGAGTGAGAGCCACGACGGAAAACCTTGAGACGCCGCCGCGAATCCCATCTCGGGGATTCAGGAGATCGCCTCCGGCGCCTGGGAGGGGATTCATCTCCCGGAGGACTCTACACCGCCATGGTCGCCTCCGGAGTGATGAGTGAGTAGTTCACCCCTGGACTATGGGTCCATAGCAGTAGCTAGATGGTCGTCTTCTCCTAATTGTGCTTCATTGTTGTATCTTGTGAGCTGCCTAACATGATCAAAATCATCTATCGTAATACTATATGTTGTGTTTGTCGGGATCCGATGGATAGAGAATACTATGTTATGGTGATTATCAATCTATTATTTATGTGTTGTTTATGATCTTGCATGCTCTCCGTTATTAGTAGAGGCTCTGGCCAAGTTTTTACTCTTAACTCCAAGAGGGAGTATTTATGCTCGATAGTGGGTTCATGCCTTCATTGACACTGGGCAGTGACGAAAGTTCTAAGGTTGTGATGTCCTGCCACTAGGGATAAAACATTGATTCTATGTCTAAGGATGTAGTTGTCGATTACATTACGCACCATACTAATGCAATTGTCTTTGCTTTGCAACTTAATACTGAAAGGGGTTCGGATGATAACCGAAGGTGGACTTTTTAGGCATAGATGGTTGGATGGCGGTCTATGTACTTTGTCGTAATGGATTAAATCTCACTATATTTATCATATCATGTATATGCATTGTTATGCCCTTCTCTATTTGTCAATTGCCCATTGTAATTTGTTCACCCAACATGCTTTTATCTTATGGGAGAGACACCTCTAGTGACCTGTGGACCCCGGTCCTATTCTTTACATCGCATACAATCTCTGCAATACTTGTTTTACTTGTTTTCTTGCAAACAATCATCTTCCACACAATACGGTTAATCCTTTGTTACAGCAAGCCGGTGAGATTGACAACCTCACTGTTTCGTTGGGGCAAAGTACTTGGGTTGTGTTGTGCAGGTTCACGTTGGCGCCGGAATCCCCGTTGTTGCGCCGCATCACATTTCGCCACCATCAACCTTCAACGTGCTTCTTGGCTCCTCCCGGTTCGATAAACCTTGGTTTCTTTCTGAGGGACTTGCTGCTGTGCGCATCATACCTTCCTCTTGGGGTTCCCAACGAACGTGTGAGTTACACGCCATCGAGAGCTTGACGGGGTTTGACCTAGCCGGAATCCCAGTCGTGAGGGACGATCGGAAAATTCCGGCGTAGAGTACACGCCCCAGCGATCGAGTCGTCGTAGCTTCCCATGGCGGAGCCCTCGGTTCCGGCCTCCGACGCCTCGGGCCCCACGGTGGGCGCCACCGTCGTTGCCTAATCGACAATACCTCGGAGGAGGGATCCTCACGAGGAGAAGAAGTAGGGGCCATAGGGCGGAGTGCACGGGACGGTGGTACGCGAGTTACCCAGCCGGAACACTGTACGATGGACAGGGCCTCTGCTGCTTGTCCTGAATTATCGGCGCTGCGCGCGTTGTTACAATGGTTGTGGTTGTGCCTCTAGGGCTCCCGGGATCCGGCTTATAAGCGCACGGATCTAGGGTTTACATGGAGAGTCCTAGCCGGAATATAAGTTGCCTAACTACGGTACAATATCTTGTGTACGTCAAGGATCCGCCTTCCTCGGTCGTGCTGGATCCGGATACTTTATGGCCTCCACGGATCCGGCCTCCTTCGTAGGTCGGTTGGGATTCGGCTCCTCGTTCCTGGCTGGACTTCATCCTTAATGATCAACAAGCTGGGCCGCCCGATGGGCCGTATGCCACCATCACCATCTGGGGCCACCCGGGCTTGCCGGATCCAGACCATGTCGTTGATATACCCATAAAGTATACCCACAACAATATTACTACTATCACGACAAATTTTAATCACCACTACTAGTAGTACTTCGTTTACAGCAATGCGCAGCATGCTGCTTGGTACTACTCCTCCATTCCGGTACCCCAAAGGCCAGAACTATTCTAGGTACTTAGCTAGACTTACTATTTTCGTGGGATCTCCTAGTGTGTCACTTCAACATACATAAACAAACGTTTGACCTGAACTTTCCTTCGACCCCATGGATCGGTACCACCACTCCACCAGCTCGGAGAAGAGACCAATTGCAAGCAAAGAGAGCATGCAGCTACTGCACCTAGATGCTTAGTAGAGCTTAAGCCTTTTACAATGTATTGTATCTTACGACGTTATCATAGATAATGATATATGTTAAAAGACAATAGTTTCAATGCATTATATCTTAATTAAAGGTTGACTCTTTGATTTAATGATTTTGGTGATATGTAGAAATATGATTGGGCTAGCCACTCTTTTTACCTATGACTAAGATACAACAACACTATGTCTTCTCATTGATTATGGTGCCACATAAGCATTTTGCCTATAATATTGTGCTAAGAACTTTCCATTCTGAAAGGCCTTGGGCTAGTCATGGTGGGAAATAACATAGGATAGTAACATGCACATTTTACTACTTCATGTTACCACCTCCATAGTGGGTAGTATCATATGTATAGTAACATAGAATGCCACATCTATTATTATGTAGAGTCATTCTTCCTTGAAATGTGTGATGCGATGGTAACTTAGATAGTTACCACTATCTCCTCTTTTCTCAGTTAATGATATGTCATGTTATTAAAATATTTAGTTGGCATTGCATCTAGTTGACGTTACAACATATGTTATTCCTCACTATGATAGTAGTCTTAGACTACTCATAATGAAAAGTAATATTGGGTAGTAAAATGCACATTTAACTACTCTGTATTATTATCTCCATAATGGATGATGAATTCGTTGTGCTATTTCTGGTTTCATTCCAGTGAAATGAAATCGGGAGCTTTGCTCCTTAAGTCGAAAAAACCGTCCATAATGGGTAGTATCATAGGTGTAATAACAATCATAGAATACCATATTTATAATTTTGTAGGCTCATTTTTCTTTGAAATATGTGATGTCATAGTAACATAGCTAGTTATCATTATCTTTTTTTCCTCAATTAATAATATGTCATATCATTGAAATGCTTACTCCAGTGTTGGCATTGCATGTTATTTGTATTACTACATATGTTACTCTCCAGTGTGAGTAATCTTAGGGCATCTCCAGCGGCGCGACGCATTTCGGACGCCCAAAAGTGGTCGCCAGCGATCGTTTGTGTCGCCCAGCGGACATATTTTGAC
Source organism: Lolium multiflorum (assembly GCA_030979885.1). Lineage (NCBI taxonomy): Eukaryota > Viridiplantae > Streptophyta > Magnoliopsida > Poales > Poaceae > Lolium > Lolium multiflorum. The sequence goes on along the minus strand of JAUUTY010000632.1, from coordinate 127,614 downwards.
CGCGCGTCCGTTTGCGTCTGGGTGTGCTCCCACCGGTACGACCCATTTTAGAATTGCAACATAGTTTGATCTTCAATTCGTTTGGTTTTCTACCACGAGCGATTGATTGCATATGAAAACCAAACATAGAAAGTAATACATAAAAACTATACAAGATCTAGACTACTTGCTTCCTGACGGGTCGGCACCGTCGTGCGGCGCTCCGCGGCTTCTCCGCCCCTCCCGCGCTCCGCTGCCGCTGCGCCGCCCTCTTGCAGCCCTGCCTCGCCGCTGTGGGCGGCCTCGAACGTCTCGAAAGAGTCGGGGCCCGGCCCGCCGCTCCTCCTTGGCGTGGCAGTGGCATCGGATGACCATGAAAATCGAGTCATCAAAGTCCGGTGCGGCTGCGGCGGCGCCGCCGCGCGGGCACGCAGCCGGCGCAGGGGCCGCCCGTCCTCTCTGCTTCTTCTCAGAACATCCGCGGCGTCACCCCGGGTGGAGGAGGTCGGTGCTGTCATCGGAGTCGAACCCGTCGTCGGAGCTCGAGGCCGGGGAGGTGGAGTGGGAGGTGAAGGTGGAGGTGGAGGCACGGCAGCGCCGCGTCCGGCGCTCATGGTGGATCTCGTCGCGCTACGGCGGCGCGCTGGGTTTAGTGCGGAGGAGATGAGATGCGGCGCCCGTTTATATAGGTCGGAGCGGCGATGGCCGCCACGCGGCATCGCCATTACTACGCGGCACGCGAGCGGCAGATTAAGCGACGCCTCGCGCCAGGCGGGAGAAGACGCATCGACGCTGGCCCGACACGCTCGCGGAAGACGAGGCACACCATTAACGCGGCCCTGCAAAGGCTGCGCGCGCCCGCAACTAATGCCGCGAAGACGAAGCGGTGTGCCAGGCGGGCCGTGCGGTAGCGGTCACTGCGCGTTGCGGGCCAGGTTCGTCTGCGGGACCCTGGCCACTTTATCAGCATAGACGGGCCGAGCTTTTCGATGGCGGATGAAAACGGTCGCTCAGCGACCATTTGCGTCGCGCCGCTGGAGATGCCCTTAGCTTGCTCGTGGTCGTACGTGGTGCAAAGTGCAATGCAATGATGCACGACGAGGGTGGGATCCTAAAGTCTTTGCTTGGGCAGTTGCTGGTTCGAAGTCATTTTCTTCTTCCTTTTTAAATGTCAAAAGGATCGGAAGGCTTTGACTTGTGCAGGGGCCATCAAATCTCCATGGCGCACACCAACGCGGCAACGCACCCATCGAGGGCCTTCATGCGCTTTATCCTTATCGTAGATCCGCCTGTAGACGTTCGGTTTGACCTCGCTGCCTTCCTGCCTGCAGGTCCCCAAGATTAGATATTTTCCCTTCCCTCTGGCACTAGTTACGGTGCAATTGTGCAAAGTCGCCGAAAGAAATAAACCGGCATGAATCGTGCACAGTAACACACTCTCGACCCCATTGACTCTCGCTGCGGGAAGAGATCAACAAATTTGGTTACTGTTCCCGTCCCCGATTTCGTTATGAAAAGAAATGAAATGAAAATTATGAAGATACCCCGCAGCTCTGCGAGATGATTAGCGGGCCAGAAACCTTTCAGAACCTGAAAACACTTTGAGGCCATGGCTGCCCCCCTGGCTAAAGGTTAAGCGCGATGGATGGAGCGAATCGGAGGCCATTTGTTCAGAAAACAAAAATCGGAGGCCATCCGCGCGACAGGGACGCAAGCACGGGTCACACAGCACCGCCAGATCTTTTCTTCTTTCGCCTGCGCATATGATTCACGGGTTTCACGCGCGGCTCCGTCAGGTTGCGACCTGCAGCCCCCAAATCTTCGGCGATGTTTACGCGCTGCTCTCGCCGCGGTGGCGGTGACGGCGAGTCGACCGCGACGTCGCCGCCACTTGCCACTGTCTGATCCACCCCATACGCTCCTCTCATTTCCAGCATTTCCACATCCAAAAACTTTGTCGTCTGTGGTTACCATTAGTAAAACATGGATGTGCCGATGCGATTAACCTGATGAGAACCAGTGCCATCTTCAGGTTTATGGCGCCCCAACATGACGAGCTCCAACAAGTGGCAGGAGGGTGCTTCCATTCTATCAGGGATCCCGCCGTGCCGAGGCAGCAGCCACCAACTGACGATGGGGACAGTGCAGAAGCTAGTGGCTGAATCAGAATCGACGCTGCAACAATCTAGCGGCTGGATCGCGTTTCAAAACAGTTGCTCACATTCATGGATTCACTGCTGCAATTATTGTGGCCGTGCGCCTCACACGAATCTCACAGATTCTGATCGCGCGTGAAGCTCAGGCACAAAGCCAAAACGAAAGATCCCGGTGTTGCAGGCAGAAGAGAACAGTACATAGATACATAAAAGGTACGAGTAGATGCAATGCTGCTGAAAATCATCCATATCAGGACATGAAAAGGTGAAAGAAAGACCCAGGTCAAAAAAGAAAAGGTGAAAGATTCTGCACGAAAGCAGGAGCAATCAAATCGCAGCTGCTGAGATTTTTTGTCGCCACGAGGGAGAAGTCACCTGAGGAGACAACCAATCTTATCGCCGTCCCGAATCATGGTATGGAGGACCATAGCTTCAGCAGGAATGCACAGAAAGTCATACCAGCAACTCAGACTGAAACCCATGCCTCTTTGATCGAAAAGAACATTTTCTTGAAGAGCGCGAATCCACGGACGCAAAATTCGGTAGACATTAAAAGACCCTACTATTGATAGTGGGAGGAAAGTCCACGCCCCCACACGATCCACACAAGTTAAAGTTCCACATTTTCGCTGGCAGCTCCTAAATGTTACAACACGGTTACACATTCTGCAGAAGACAACAAAATCACCCGTCCTTCTGGGTTCTGCAGACCGGCCTGGTACAGTACAGGTCCTCCCTACGTTGCCTTTGTGAAGTGGGGATTGAGCAGCTTCGAAACCGTGAACCCGGTGAATGTGTCGACTTGGAATAGGTCCTTCAGCTTCTCATCGCAGATTATTTTCCTCCGGTCAGAAGGATCCTTCAACACCAACAAAGGATGAAAGCAGCTAAGTTTTACGTAGCAGATTTGCTATAATCGTAGTATTCAAAATCAAATCATCTTTTCTGAAGATTTAATGGATGCATTTGAACATACAAAAGGCATGCCTGAGTTTTCTGGAAAACAAAATACAGATCCAATATGGTCCACCTTAATCAATGTCTCCATTTTGTCAAAATATTTCACCTACAGAAATTTTCAGTCTAGGACAGTCTAGGACTTTGAAATTGATAAAACGAGGTGATAAAAAATGCACATTACGCCATACCATAATAATGATTGACTAACATGTGTTACTGATCGAAAGTGTGCATGCTTAAATGAAGAGTTAGTCCTCACATCTATAGTAATATCAAAACAGTACCCAAGAACTACAGGATTCTCGTGATTTTCAATGGCTGTTTGAAAAAGAAGCAAAAGCTCACAACAGATTATAAAGGGCAAGATTTAAGTAGGTCTAGACATGTCATACATCCCAAGTATCTGAATTGTACAATATTAAGACGTGTAGTTACTTATTAGGCCTGAGGATGCAGGATAGCACTGCAGATATAAAGTTAACCAAATAATACAACAGATCTCAGTATCAGGTAAACATGGAAATCTGTAAGATTGTCTGTAAGCATTACCTTGCGAATAAGAATAAAGTAGAATCTATGTGGGCGGATGGTAGTGCGGTAACCGTAGGAGATCCAGATACTTGCTCAGGACTAGGGGAATAAGAGCATCTCCACTCGTCTCCCCGAACAGGCCCCTGGCGTGCCATTTTTTCATCCGGACGGTGAAAAATGGCCCAGCGCCCCCGGTTCCTCGTTTTTCGCCGGATTTGGGCTTTCATCATCCGGCGAGCCCACGCCAACCCCGGCCTACCGGGGAGCGCTCGGGGACTCCGGATGAAGCGAAAGCGCGAAACGCCGAGAAATCTCTCCCGCGCTTTCGTTTCGTCTTCGCCGGAGGTGGACCGATCAGCGACACGCGCATCGTCTTCCGCGCATGCATCGTCTTCCGCGCGTAAAGGCTGCCGCCGGTCGTTCGCCGCGGACGGCGTCGCATTCACGCGGCATTGTCGCGGCGCCGGCCCCCTATACGCCCTCGCTCGCCGCGACGCGCATCCTGCTCCACTCTCCCGATGGCGTTCAACGACGAAGACGCAGCCACCAACGGCTTCCGCCGGTCGGCGCGCGTGGAGGGCACCTCCTACCGGGCGGTACCGCCGGACCGAGGCAAGCGGCGGGTGGCGGCTGAGTGCTGGCGGCGTGCCAATCCCGCCGCCGCCCCATGGCCACGCCCTCGAGGCCGCCATCGAGGAGGCTCGGATGGCGATGACGGAGGACGAACGCGCCGACCCGCGCCACCACCCCGACAACATTACGAGGTGGAATTCGTTCTTCCGGCGGGAGCGGCGGCCTACGACGGCCCGCCGCCTCGCCTCCGCGCAACAACGCCGCGGGTCGCCGGCGATGGTGGAGCGCGCCGAATAGGACGCTCCACAACGTCCTCGAGCACATCGAGGGCGGCAACACCGCCGCTCACGATGCCCCTCCATCGAGGGCATCGACCGCCGCCGAGAGATGGCAGCCACGGCGCATGGCTGACAGCTCGTCGTCATCCGACACGGCGAGGTCGCTCTCCACGTCGGCGCCATCCTTGGCGCCGGTGAAGAAGGAGCCGGCGGCGGCGGCATCGTCATCCGCGAGCCCTCGGCGGCACAAGGTCGCCTCTGCCCGAAGCGCGAAGCGGACACCTCCGGCGGCGGGCGCAAGCCGGCGAGGTGAAGGTGGAGGAGGCCGAGAGCGCCGAGGACGCGGCCATCCTCGAGGCCATCATCGCGAGGTCCCTCCAGACCTCGTCCCCGCTCGAACGCCATGCCGGCTACCAGGCCTGCGCCGGTCGGGAGCGATGGGAGAAGGAGGAGGCGGAGCGGCGGGCGAGGATCCTCCGGACGTCGCCGCTCCGCCGGCTGCGACTCCTCCATCCGCGCTGCCGTCCCCGTCGTCGACCTCGAATCCTCCGACGACGACCTGTACAAGCCGTCCCCGCCTCGCCGTGGCGGTGGGAGACGCGCCGGCCAAGGCAGCAGCCGGCGGCCGGCGAGCGCACGACGGCCGACACGATGGCGGCGACGGCGACATGGACTACACGGTGTTCTACCGCCATTTGGGCATGTAGAGCGCCGTGTTTTAATATTTGCAGTTGTATTCCCCTAGCCGAATTCGAAATATAGTCGAATTTGGCCTCTATGTATGAACTTCGCCTCTATATAGTAAATATCATTAAATTTAGTCTAAATTCGTCCGTTTTATGCCGTAGTTTGTCAAGTTTCCGTTTTTCAAATTTAGATCGCCGTCTTCGCCTGAGATCGCGGCTGGGAAACTACTCCTCCCCACGCCAAATTTACGTCCAATCCGGACGTAAATTTCTCCGGATTTCGGCGTGGGGAGGCCAAACGAGTGGAGATGCTCTAAGACATCATGTGCTTATGTATAACTTAGTAGTTGTTTGCAGGGTAATATCGTCCATTTAGTAACATTATTTCTCTAGCTCATATGCCCGAGCATCGTTTGGCCATGACGTCATGTATTTCGAGTCGCTCAACTAGTCCACAACTAGTCGATGAGCCGCAGCTGCAAGGTGGACTCAATGTCTCGATTCTGACTCATTGGATGAGTCGAGTGACTCATTCAACTAGTCACGACTAACCTCGGCTAGTCCAGTTTAGTCAAAGGACTAAAAAATGACCCCACCTCTCTTTTTTTTTCCAATATTGCCTGGAAAATCAAGATCGAGCCGCCCACTTTCCCCCATGAAACCCAAAATGAATCCTCTCCTGCTGACCTAGACCTCTCCCTTGGTCCGCCACGATCCTGCCAGCCGCCGCCACTGCAAGCTCATGGCACCGCCACCTGTCCCTTCTGGCTCCTGATCTTCTCCTCCATCTGTTGCTGCTGCTCCGAGGCTCCTACACTGGTTGATGTGGGTGCTGGTCTACTCCTCCCTCCGCTGGCTGCTGCTAGTCTGCTCCTATGCCGGTGGCTGCCTCTCTTGCTGGTATGCTGCTCCCAGGATCCTCCCACAACTCTCAACTATCAGTAATTATATACTATGGTATTTTCTAGTACCTATTACTGAACTCGTGTCAACTAGTCACGACTAGTCTATGAGTCGCTACCCCATATCGACTCATAATCCTTGCATGATGTATCCAAAAGTTGCAGGCTAGATGACCTTAAACAGAAGTCAGTACAAATAAAAACCACAAGACAACAATAACTACATAGGCCTTACCACACAGCTGCAAAATTTCCTACATGCAAAATCAAATGTGCCGTTCAATCAACAAGTAGCTAAACCGCCGAGCAGTTCAAATTGATATTATCACAAGCATTAATGTGACATCCAGGAATAGAACATTTACCTGCAAGTTATTCGCTTTTATATAATCCCACATTCTCTTCACAACATCGGATCGTGATAACATACTCTCACCGGTGCCGATAAATCTTGCTAAATCTTCCGAAAGTTGAACGGGCGCAAGAAGGCCAGATGCAGACCCAGACCCAGAGGATCCACCTTTTTTCTTGTTTCCTGAAAAATGGACATTATATCAACAGCCTTACAAGAACAAAAACTCACGCTGTAGAGAGTTGAGCAATTATTTTCTAACCTTCATTTCTGTCTCTCTTTTGAGGCTTCTCTTTGGGTTCTTTGGGTTCCGATCTCTTAGGTGAGACAGGACCTAAAAAAACACAGAAAATTAGAACTTCGGAGCTAGGTTAGGTGGGCAGCGATAATTTAGATGTATCCATATCAATGAGTGAAGGAGTCTAATTATGACACATGGAACCAGCTACATCATTTAATCTTGTAGACATGTTAGATGGCAAAGGTCCTAACGTAGGTAATAAGCACACGATGATTAAATAAATCAGCCAACATTTAGTCCCTATAACAAGTTCCAAACAAACATAGGCCAAGTAAGGTTATTCATTTATGATCATATAACTATCAACAGATACATTCTTATACACCGGGCCATACTTATACCACAATAAATAGCTGGGATTCACGCTAGGAGGGCAAAACAATTTTGCTATAGCATGATGCACCATATTATGTTCTAGTACTGTCAGCTGTGATGACAGCATTCTGTTAGTGCAACACATAAGTGAACACAAAAATCAACTTAATGGAGTTAAATTTAAATACCTACTTGCAAACAGTATGTTTTATATTGAGTTAGCATGCATATCTTTCTTTTAGCAGGCAAGCACGAGTATTTTATGATGCGATGGAAAATAAAATGGATGCCGTGTATCCCTTATAGTAATACACTAATTCCTCATGTTCATTGTACACATGTGTGTATGTCTTGCCGAGAGAGAGAGGGGAGAGAGAGACCCTCAGAATTCAATGGCCAGATATGCTTGGTCAAAGCTTTATTCATTTGGAACATATCGATTGAATCGACATTAAAGATCTTCTTCAATGCTTCATCGCACAGAATCTTCCTCCTATTGCTTGGGTCTTGCAAATTATGTTGTTTGATATATGCCCAAATCTTCTTGACAACCTGGGAAGCACGTCATGAAATAAGACAAGAAATATTGAATGATCGACTAATCTATCATACATGTGATATGAGACTTAGAAGTGACAACAATAAGAAACTGAGGTTACCTCTGTCCTGGCTAACTCAGAGGCACCGACAAACTCTTGAAGTGCTGGGGAAATGCTGCATAATTTAGTGAAGCCACCAGCCTTTTTCTTGCCATCAGCCAACCTATGACATCAATAAAATTCTTTTTTTAAAGAGCAAGACTATGGGAATGGTATGGCAATTTAGAAGTCCAAAATATTATCAACAAGAGAAGTCATACAAATTTGTAACAGATTGTGAATCTTTAGTTATCCACAATATTCCGGTCTAATCTGAATAACCATTGGATTCACCAATTTTTGACTGACTTACTACTAAACTTAAGTGTGAACTTCAATTAATTGTACTCCGTCTGATTCATATTACTTGACGCTAATATAGATGTATCTAGACACATTTTAGTTGTAGATACATCCATTTTAGCATCAAGTAATATGGATCGGAGGGACTAGTAAAACCATGTGTTTAGAGGAACCACATTGACTGGTCCATAATAATATCTTTAGTACCTAATTTTCACCTTTAAAATATATTCAGAGAAGTGAAATAAGTTCACAACTTGAGCACCAATAATGCCAACTAGTATAAAGAGAACTATCACCAATAATAAGGAAGTAAAAGATACATCAGAACTCCAAAATGTAAAACAGCAGCAGCCCTACCAGACCTACACAAATATAAGTGGATTATCCACCACAGAATTGATCAAAAGAGTACCAAAATATAGAACAAATAGGCACATGATAGCAGAAACTCCAATTGTCGGGTAATTGTGTTTCTGTACACCATGGGAGTATAAATGAATGTTGCTTCTCCATATGTTCAGATGTACAATGGTTGTGTATGCACCAACACACGCCCAATGCGCACACATAAAATGCAACCAGAAAAATACTAACCCATTTCAATGTCCCTAAGTAGTTTCAGCGCAACCCTGGTGAGCATAAGAGCATTGTTTCTATACTGATTTGGGGGTATTATCCAAGCAACTAAAAAGAGTAAAATATTTACTTAATTTTAACAAAGATAAGCATTACAATATCACGTGCGTGAAACATCAAAATGTATGAAAGGTGAAAAAAACAATTGCATTATCATCACCAGGAAGTTGCAACTAATGACCCTGCAAGACTCACCGATACATCCAGCCTCTAGCAAATCTAAGCATTAGACCAAATAACTTGCTGCAACCGCAAACGAGCAAAATACAACAAATGCCGCCACAAAGTGTTCTATGCACATAACAACCAGAAAATATAAGCCGCACATAAGGAACCTAGCTAGCAAACATCAACCATCCCAAGAAGAGGAGAAACCACCGAGAGGATTCAGGAAACCACGACAAGCTTAGCATGGTATGGTCAACAGACACCTAGGCAAATCAGGCTAAAAAAACAGACCAGACGAATCTTGTCAGATCAAATCGAAAAGCAATACCAAATCCAAACAAAACCTTGGCAACCAATTGGTCCATAAACCAGACATTGTTTGTTTTTCCAGTGAGATACTAGCAGCAGCTTTATAGTGGTAAAAGCCTAAACAGAGGAAGGGGACTGCAACCCCGGAGCCCTCCAAGAATGTTCCTGAATCTTGGCTACTATTGGGACAAAAGGGAATGACATGCGACTGCACAGTGCTGCCACACACCCTGACAGATCGACAAATACAAGGCACCCAATGAACCCTAAACGAAGCAGCAAATGCGGAGAGAGAGAGAGACAGAGAGCGAAAGCCCCTCACCGCCGCTTCTTCTTCCGGCCGCCTTCTTCCTCCTCTTCCTCCTCCTCTTCTTCCTCCTCTTCCTCTGCCCCTTCCGCGCCACTACCCTCTTCCCCCTCGGCCTCCGGCATCACCTCCTCCGGATCCTCCTCCCCCTGTGCGGGCGCGGCCCCATCCGCATCCTCCCGCTCGGCCTTGTCGGCGAACTCGGCGAGCAGGAGGTCGACCTGCTCCCGGAAGAAGGTCTTCTTGTCGGAGAGGTCGACCCCGAAGTCCTCCTCGAGGCGGCGGCGCAGGGCGCCGGTGGTGGTGGTGGTGAGGTCCGACTCGCGAAGCACCTCCCGCAGCCGCTCCACCAGCTCCGAGTCCGACACCATCGCCGCCTGGTCGGTCTGGGAGAGCGTGGGCGTGGCACGCCGGTGGGATGGAGGAGAGGAGGGGCCTCGCTGCTTCGCTTTGGTTTCGGTTTTGCTTGGGCTCCAATGTGGGTTTTTTTTTGCTCTAGGGGTGCTCTGGCCCAGATACACCCCTCCGTCACGTTTTTCCAGAGGCTTTCTTTGCCCTCTTCTGCTTCTTTCTGCCGTTGTGATGACATGATAGTGTGACGATCGTTGTTGCTGCTCAAGTGGACGTCAGAACAAAATGTTGGTGTTCCTGGCTAAAACCGATGTGCAAAGTGGTAATACTATAGACTTACTACTATCTCTGTCTATAAAAGGATGTCTTAGATTTCTCTACATTTGGATGTATGTATACACTGTTTACAATTTGTTTTCTACTATCTCTGTTTAAGCCGTATCTAAATGTATTTTAGTTGTAGATACATCCGTATCTAGAAAAACGTTGTCGAGTCACACATAATGATTTTAGGATGGAAAAAAAATTCTATTTTAGACCCTGAACTTGTGAATCCCGATCTAAATAAAACCCTAGAGCTGTTTGTTACACTTGAAATCAACAATCATAACCAGGATATTTTGGGTCCCATGTGTCAGCGTTCATCTTCTTCCATTTTTTTTCTTCACCGCAAGTCGTATTCTAACGTAGCATGGCCTTCCTCGGCCACTTGAATTGTTTTGCTACCTGGTACCACTAGAGTTAGAATGTGTTATCCCAACAATGACATGTAAAATGTTCTCTGAGTTGGATAATAGTGAAGAAATAGCATATCTTCTCCTAGCTAGAACATTGTCTCTTATTGGAACGACAGAAGTCATTATACAAGACAGTTTATCTTAGTTACTCTAGCATCACACAATTAGCTTCTTTAACATTAATGTACACAAGATTTCGTCTGAATGGTCGGATAATTACACTCTTTGGATAAGCCTCGGTGTCATCGAAATGTATCCTTTTTGTGAACCAATGAGCATAAGTATATTAAGATCAGTTCCTACTAAATTAAAAATACACAACATTTAACACATATGGACTTAAAAATTACACGGATATTGCTAGTTGGACGTGACTGATGTCTTCTTTTTAACAGAACGAGTGGTGTCCATCTATGAAGTTTCTTTTGACAAGTTAAACATTGTGCCATTGTGTTTACCTTGTTTACAGGAAGTCATGTCTTATTGATTTCGATATTTTACACAATTAATTAGACATATCAAACTAGCACATCGAATTGTTCATTCTCATCTCATCTTGTTTCCTCAAGTATCTTTGATCTGTTTTGTCAATTGGCTTTATTTATAGAGCGGGACGAAAGCCTGCTTTGTTTCGAGAATGTGGAGCATCGTGACACCATCTCATATAACCCGCCTTTTTAATATGTGTTGCACACTATGTAGTGAACCTAAAGCTAGCATTAGGAATATACTAAAACCACTTGTGCCAAGCAACGGGATGAAAACACATGGACCAAATCAAAATTCAAGTTAAATGCAAGTAATTTAAGGAAAATAAGGTGCCATCTCCTGATCATCTCCTACACCACCGATTATAGCTACATAACGTCACCTGTGTGCAAAGAACGAGTCTAATCGAATCAAATATGTGCATTGACGCAAATATACATTGAAGTAGGAGTCGGGACAAGTGAAATTATCATTTCGATGTGATGTTTTGTACTCTGCGCAAAGTAGGTCAAATGATGGTGTAATGTTAGATGGACCGATTCAACTCACGCAAGTCAAACTATATATGCAGCCAAAATAGACGTACATCAGATGTTTATTTGCAATGCAAACCTAACCGCACAACGCGACCATGCAAACGAAGCACCAAATTTGAGTGCCTGGCTCTTCCCGACGGCACCTGTTTTGTCAACGCTCCGTTCTCGCTACATGTGAGATCGACCCGTCAAACTCATGCAAGCGATTTACTTCCTACCTATGAAGATAAGTTCCTTTGGCCGGTTTACAGGGGACGCTCCGACCGCGCCGGACACAGCGAGAAGGGAGGCGGGGAGTGGCGGACCCGACACGTCATCGACACACGAACGACGCCCAACCGTCGTCTACCTAGCGACGGTGTAGTTACCGGGAAGGGGAACCGTCGCAGTGGCAACCGCGTCGATCGTCGCGCGAACCGCCGGATTGAAGCGCAAACTCCGCGGAAGAGCAACCGCAGCCCTCTTCGATATCTGCGTAGCCATTCATCCTTGCTCAATAAGACCTCTATGTTTGCGCATTTCGATCTCCAATCGGCCGACCACTCCCTCTCTGACCATGAGCAACCTCTCTTTGCCATCCGACACCGATAGCGAGGGAAAGCCACCGGGATGGTGCTATTGTTGAGAAAGAGTTGCGACAGCTAGCAGCTCTAGTTCCCTGCCGATGGATGACCACGAGGAGGAGTGGGAGGTTGCCGCCGACAACGGCCATGAGGAGGAGGAGGAAGATGATGGAGATGCCAGGTGGAGACGGCTGGAGGCGGAGGGGACGGCTAAGGAGGCGACAGTGGCAAAGAAGGAGGAAAGGGTCCGGGCGAAGGCGCAGCCGGCGAGCACCGACGACGACGAATACACCAAGGACTACTCGTCGGAGGGGGACACAAACTCCTCGGATGCGTTGAACACTACTACCTCTTCAAAAGAGGTGACGAGCAGGAAGCGCTTCCGTGAGGACGACGAGGCGGGTCATCAAAGAAGAAGTAGTTTAAAAAATTAGTTCATATTTTTCGAAGTTTTTATGTGTAATTTGTTACAATATGTTGCACTACTTTGAAAATCTCGATCGTACATACAAATTCCTTCTCTCTATTAAAATAAAATTATATAAAAAAATGATGAGTTATTTTAATGTTTAAGAGCGCGTTTGGGGACGCGGCTGAGGAGCGACGGTCCCAAACGCGGCACGAAGAAAAAACATCGCCCAATCGTTCAATCTGGTGTGGTTTAGAGAGGTCGCGGCTGGAGATATGCTATGGGACTAGAACATAAAGGTTCCATAGTTTTTTTTTTGATGTATCATGTTTGTTGGCCGGCGACTTAACAAATTTGTCAATGAGTGGGAAATGGTGCGTTTGTAGCGAAAGAAAACTTTACAGGTTACTTTAAGAAAAGACGGCGTCACCGTACGAAAGCGAAGATAGAGATGGAAAGAACTGGGAAATACAGTAGAAGGGAACGGCAAAGGAAGCGGGCCGTGTGGAGTGTGTGACGTGCAACCGGAGACATTGACTCGCCGGACTTCTTCCCAAGCCGCGTGGCCCCCCAACCGCGAGTGGAGAAGAAAATTGTACAGCGAATGAGCGAGCCAACTCCCTTTCCCGAGAAAAGAAACAAAGAGAAAAGAAATGGCGGGGGGTCGTCGTCTCCACCGATCCCCTCCTCCTCCACCACCACCACGACGCCATTACCACTGTGACCACTAGGGTTTCGCGTCTCCTGGGCCCCACATAAGCCTCTCCTTCCCGATGCCCTGGTGGAAGCGCTCCGCCCACGCCCACCACCACCGCCACCACTCCTCCTCCGCCTCCGCCTCCACGCCCGCCTCCCCGGCCCGCGCCTCCACCTCCCGCATCCCGCGCCGCGATGGCGCCGACCTCGCCGGGGGCTCCGAACACCACCAGCCCCGCCTCACCAGGGCGCCGCGCCTGCGCCACGTCGACGACATCGAGGTCGGGGCCTCCGCGCTCCGCATGGACGACTCGCCCTCCTCCGCCTCCTCCTACCCCGCCAGGAGGGACGCGCTATGGGCCGGGCTAGCCACCGCGAGCTCCACGCCGATCTCGAGGTCGCCGAGCAACATGGAGGTGGCGCCCGCGAGGTCCGCCTCCACGCCCCTGATGCCCCGCCCGCTGCCGCTGCCCCACGGGGAGGACCCGCTCTGCCGGGGCCCCGGGAGGCCGCTCCCCTCCCCGAGGATGCTCGACGGGGACTGCAACGGCTCCAATGAGTTCCTCGGGCTTGCGGAGGCCGGGGCCGAGAGGGCGGCCACGTTTCCAAGGTAACCCCTAGTACTAGTTTAGAAGCTTCAGGCTTCCTATCTTCGCTGTTCAAGCTCCTGCATACTCCGACACAAGTTGTAGGACTTGAGTACAGTACGACGTTACTAATTTGTTAGCGTATTAACTAAGAAGCGATTAGGGTGTTCACAAGGAGGCCAGTAGCAGTGGTTTCTCAGTGAATTTGGGATTACCAACAATCTGGGCATATAAGAATGTGTAACAAACTTAGGCTGTGACAACTAGCAGGATGGCGAGCACTTCGTAGTGCAGAATGTTTTCAAGTGAGTGTGAACAGTTTAGTTGAACAGTAAAATGACCGGGATTAAGACACCAGGGAGGATAACCTTTGCTACAAAGTATAACCTTCGTGGCAATATGGAGTTACCTTGGATTAGGGCTTAAGACATTTTCCGCGTAGTTGCACTGCACTGCACAATAAGATTTTGAGCTTTCCATGAACTTATTAGGTTATACTAGGAGATCATGGTACCTTGGGAAAATTAGGATGATATGTCAACAAAGTTACTGTGCTTTTGGACCCCCTAAGTTGAGTTGGTTTGGTGTTATAATTGTGAATTGGACATGTAGACTATTACACCCATGGCCAATAGCATCTGCACATAATGACGATTGGTTAATATACTTGCTTATTTATTACATCTTGACACGATAAGAAAAGGTGGCTTTGATTGTGATTTACTGATTTTAACTGGTGAGTGACTGAGATTTCTCAGTACTGAAGTCAGTGAAGTGTAATTTGCTTCGATTAACCTCCATGAAGCTCCTAATAAAGAAGTTTCAACATGAACCTGATCGTTAAACAAATGGCACTTTATATTGTCCCACAACTAACGGAAAGTTCATGTAGTGTCTTCCATATTTCTGGGATTCTTTTTCCCCATTTTCCTCCCTCTGTGAACTTTCCATGATAGACTGATCACATTAGCTCCATATCAGACAATGCATCTGATTCTGTAATGTCTTTGATGACAGATTTATGTCCCAAACTGTTCAAAAGATTCCAGAGCACAATGGCTTAAGGTCAGATTGCACAAATGGGGTCACCTTTGGTCAACAGAGAAAGGGATTTAAAGATAAATTCAAGGGTAGCTCAGCTGAAACTTTGAACTTTAGATTGAATATTCCCGCTAAAAGTGCTCCGAGCAGCGGATTTTCAAGTCCTGTACAGAGTCCTCGAAGATTAAGTAATGCAGACTTCTCATCTTCTGGAATCTCCATCCAGGGCAGCCATGCATTGTCAGCACAATCAGCATGGTCTCCAGATCTATTGGGATCTTCATCCCCTTCTACCTCACCTGAAAATTTTGTGGGTGGGCAGGAGCGATCTCCTCGCTCCAGTCCATTGAGAAGTCCTGCTCTTAGATCAAGATACCCAAGTGCACCTCCATCACCAATGCATCAAAACTTGTTCCCAGAGAACCATGTTTCTCGCCCCGAGGGCAATGTGACTGTCAATTTTCACCCATTACCTCTCCCTCCTGTTTCTCTGAGCCCAAAGCAAACAAATTTTAGCCACCAGTCAGTCCCAAAAGTTGAGACACCCTCGATGGCTGGTCAGTGGCAAAAAAGGAAGCTCATCGGCAGTGGCACATATGGATGCGTATATGAAGCTACCAATAGGTATGTTAAATGCATTTGTATTACTATAGTTGTTTCATTTAAAATTTTAACATCCCCTCACACCGATGTACAGGCACACAGGAGCTCTTTGTGCCATGAAAGAGGTTAACATAATTCCTGATGATGCAAAATCAGTCGAGTCTCTGAAGCAATTGGAACAGGTTTGGCCATACCTATGCTGATGTTGTTTATTTCAGCAGTATGGAGATCACTGTATTCTTGTTTAATGTGATTGTTAACAATGTTCTCTTGTTGAGGATTACACAGCATATTTTTGCTTATGCTCACATTTGGTTTGCCTTCCTTTTACTACTGTACAATACATTCAAAGTATATGTAGAACTCTGACCATACTCGTTTCATTTTTCTGGAACCTTGCTGCACACCACTGTTTTCTTATACTATCTAAGGATCATGCATATCATGCACTTTCTCTGACTTCTCACCACCTTTGTTTCAGGAAATTAAATTTCTTAGCCAATTTAAGCATGAAAACATCGTGCAGTATTACGGCAGTGAAACTGTAAGTTCTACTTGGCCACAATGAGGGAACTTACTGTGCCGTATAAATGCTATCTAACAGTTACTTGGATTCATTGCAGACTGAAGATAGATTCTACATATACCTGGAGTATGTTCATCCGGGTTCAATTAATAAGTACATTAGCCAACATTGTGGTGCAATGACTGAATCAGTTGTCCGCAACTTCACTCGGCATATTCTTAAGGGTCTTGCTTTCCTACATAGCCAAAAAATTATGCATAGGTAGCGTTCCTTTCATTTTTCCTTTTTTTTTTACCCGATAATGGTTTTCCGTTGGCTGTTTCTTAACGTACTGAACCAAACCTTTTTGTCCAGTTCTTTAAATTGCCTCTTTTTTTTCCATATACGAATTGACAGGTTGCTGTATCCTGTTGTACGCTTCAAACTTTATTCCGTATTCTTTATTTGTTTTCTTGAGCTTCTCCTATAGCTCTATCCACATATTAAGGGCAGATTTAATCCCACCATTGTTTGTTAGCAAATTTTGGTTGCTGCAAATGACACAGATGTCGTGATATCGATGTAAATCATCATACTTTTGCAGGGATATCAAAGGAGCAAATTTGCTTGTTGATGTCAATGGTGTAGTGAAACTGGCTGACTTTGGAATGGCTAAGCATGTGAGTTCCAACTTGCGTCTTGGCCTATGATTTTTTTGCTGGCACTGCTATTGCACATAAGTACTCAGTAGTCATTGTACTCCCTTTTTTTTAATGAAAATATTGAGCTTATTGTTGCAACCTTCGAGACGAAAATACTATTACCATTCGTTTGTTAGCTCACTATGGGAAGGGTTAGACCAAACAAGTATTGCCAGTCTTTAATTATACCCTGCATTATGGAGAACCGATCATTATCTGCGCCCTGAGCTGTTCAGCATACTTTTCACATTTGGTATGGAAATTCAATTCGGCTCCTGGGTGTATATGCTCCCTTCGCAAAAAAAAACACATTTTAAATTGTCAAAAAATTGATTTATTTTTGCGTGTACATCTCCGCAATCTATGTCTGTACGTGAAGTTACGCGAAAAGACGATATTTTTTCTGGTCTGTGTAAAAAGAAAAAAATTCTCGTAAAACCCTTATTTTAGCACCAAATTTAGTTTTTTTACACAGGCCACATGACAAGTCGATTTTTCGTGAAACGACTTTGTGCGCATGTAGCATGTGAAGATGTACACGTTAATTTTTTGTTTGTATTTTTTTTACATTTTAAAACGTGTCTAAGATGCAATTAAATAAAGGGAGCATATGCACCGATGAGCCACAACACCGCTCCCCATTTGCTACGAGTACTTAGTAAAACGTTTCAGTCATTTTTTGATATGATTTGTTATTTCAAAATTCAAACTAGTTTTATATGGCATTAACTTCTATTACTGTATTTTAATGCGTACTCTGAGAGGATAATGGATTTACTAATATAGAGTTTATTTTGTCCGCAATTTTTGGTTTTTCTTATTTGCCACGGTGCTACTTTTCTAATTATTTTTTCTTAACCGTTTCTTCACCTTTTCAGTTGAGTACTGCGGCTCCAAATCTTTCGCTGAAGGGAACACCATACTGGATGGCACCTGAGGTGCGAACTGTTTAATCGCCAATTTCCTTTTTCCGTCCTTCTCGTTGCAACAAGGTTAATTTCAGATTATCAACCACAGTACACATAAAAAATTACTGCCGTGCAGAAATTAGTTGTGTTTGGTATGAGGTTTCTCCAGTCAGTTGGAGCTAGAACCACCTTTTGAAAACCAAAAACTCTTCTAGGGGCCTTCAATTGTTCGTTAATAAAAAAACTATCTGAAGGTGATCTTTTGATGGTCCCACCTAACTGGGGGCTCTTTAATCTTTATAGATCAATCCCGCTCCCAAAACTCGTGACCACTCATAACCAATGGCAATGGCAATGCACTCCTCGGCTTGCTTCGGGTGCCATCGCTGCCTACCTCCTCCATGTAGTATTGACACGCATACTCCATACCTCGAGTCCTTGTGTCAAATCTGTTGATTTTGGATCGTTCCAGTTAATAAGGATGATGGTGACAACATCACACTCCCCCATGCACCTTTACCTGTCTCTGGTGCCTCCACACTTCCCTGTGACGCTTGATCACAACTGCTGCCACCTCTTCTGAGTCAAATTTGGACACCACCATGGATGCCTAGATAGCCCTTCTATGGAATATGGATATTAGGCACACAATTTATTCCAAATGGAGCTTTCAACATCCCTTTATTTATACTCTTTGTTTCCCTTTCCGACACTCCCTCAGTTTTGAGGTCACCAATGTCAATATGCAGCTCGCTGGTGCGTCATCTCCATTCTGAAAATTCAATGAAACCTAGTCGAAACCATGTATTCTAACCTGTTGAAACAGGAAAAGTATCTCAAAACCTCATGAAATTCAGCCAGAGGTTTCTGTAAAATACATGATTAGCTCAGTCCCAGGGATCTGAGACTTGCTGAAACCCACATGAGACTTCCAATCCATGTGTTGAAGCTTTGTTCTGAAACCTGAAACTTGTTGTAAGATTGCAACACTAGCGAAACCTGAAACTTGAGTCTATTGATGCATGAGACATGTTGAAAGCTTGCTGCTGAACTGCACTGTTACTGAACAATGAAGCCTGAGTCCTAAAGGAATAAAGCTTCAGTAAAGTGATCTTCTCATCGAGCATGAGGAAGGCCAGCAGGGTTCCATTCGGCGTTGCATCAGCGGCGTGTACAAACATCCTCGCAAGGTCTTGACTCTCGAATCTTGACTGCCAGATGTGGATGTGACACCGACAATGCCAGTGAGGCATTTATGTATGCCCTTGCACCTGCATGGAGGCCATGGTGAGTTCTGAACTGTTATGCTTGCTCTGAGGGCTAGATGGCTGTGGCTTCAGCAAGTTGATGACTCTTAAGCCGTGGAAGGAGGTTAACATCCAAGTTCCACAAATGGTGAGGCAACTTTTCGAAGGGGCAACCTACTCCATGCTGGGTGATGGGGCGTCCACCTTCTTTTGGACGGACCGGTGGCTCCCTGAGGGACGGTTGGTTGACATAGCTCCAAACCTAACTGCGGCGGTCCCAAAGCGCGCTGTCAGACAGCGCAGAGTCCCTGAGGGTCTGGCTGGGGGTTGGCTGGACGATCTTCCTCCGGATTTAGGCGCGCCTGGGAACTATTTGAGGTGGCAGACCGGCTGGTAGATATTGCCCTTCATGAGGGTGTGGAGGATGCCTTTAGATGGGGTTGGAGGAAGGACTACTCCTACTCCGCGTGGTCGGGCTATCGAGCGATGTTTGGCGCTAGGGTGGAAATGCTGGTGCCTTGGCGTTCGAGGGCGCTGCCAAACTGCAGGGTGTTCATTTGGCTTGCGGCAAGGAACAGATGCTGGACAGCCGACAGGCTAAGCAAGCGTGGCCTTCCTCACCTGGCGGCGTGCCCGTTCTGTGACCAGGTTGGGGAGTCTTTGGATCACCTAATGATGGGTGCGTGCTGACACGTGAGGTTTGGGCAATCTGCCTGCGCTGGTGGGGCAAGCCGCACTGGATGCCGCAACCAGACACCAGGCTTGTCTGCTGGTTGCAGGAGAAGCATGGAGGCCCGGGTGCAGATCGCGATTTCTTGACAGGTGTGACCCTCATCTGCTGGTGTCTATGGCGTCACCGGAATGACGTAGTTTTCGAGGGTGTCGCACCCTCCAAGGCGGTGGTGATTTCGAGGATCTCTGACGAGGCCGAGCTGTGGAGATTGGCTGGGCTGTTCAGGGGCGTTCTCGTGCCAGTGGATAAGTGGATGTCCTGAGTAGTCCCGTAGTGTGTGTGCTGCCTTTCCGGAGGTTGCGTGGAGTTGCGTTTTGTTGGCGCTTGTGCCACAAACGTGTTGTACTTTGGCCTTCTGGCCTTCCTTCTATGAAACAGATACGTCATGGATAGTCTCTCCATGACGTATCCTTGAAAAAAAACTGTTATGCTTGCAGGTGGAGGAAGGAGACCATCCCCAAGGAGCCGGAGGAGCTAAAGGATGCTTTTAGACGCACACAGAAAGCGCTCGAGATGGCGTGGGCCCAGTTGTCTCATTAGGTTTGACCAAGTAGTTGATACCTATCCCGCCGAGCCACGTTGATAATTTTAACGTGAGGTTTGAGTCACATTAGCGTAATGTCGGCACGATTTTCAAACAAGGAGACTGTAGGTATCCACCCAAATGCTCTTGTTGCTCCAACTTTACAGTTTTATCTTCTCACTGAGAGCTGGAATTGCATGCCCCTGTCTTTTTTCCTATCGTAGAAGCTGACAGGAAATTGGCCAAAGAGGCATTAATGGGATCAGGAGGAATAAGTAAGAATCTTAGGAGACCAATGAGGATTTTCTGAAGTTTCTTCTTATTTTGTGCTGATAACGATATTCTGGTTTCCTTTTATTTCTGTTGGGTTTCATATCTAGCCTACCTCAACTTGCTTGGGAAAAAGGCTTTGTGAATATATGAAAATATGTGCTTATACCCACTTCATGCAGTCTTCTTGTGGACTTGTGCTCAGGAAAAATAAAATAAAACACAGATGTTCCAAATGCTCGAAAGGGATTCATGCATTTACGGAATTTTATTTTCATGCGATGTGTGTAGTTTGACACTTACGAGCTGATTTCTCAAACATTGACCATTAAACCCGCCTGCCTAGGTTAGTTTAGTTTCCATAAATCATGCTAATAACTTTAAACTTGTGGCAATAATGCCCAGGGGATGCTCAACTCCCATAACATCCTAGATTAGATTTTGTAACGACCTTTACTGTATATGTCTTTAAATTAAGAATGAACTTCCACTTTACAATCTTAAATTATTGCAGAAGTTCACATTTAGACCTTTATTTTCAAATGTGAACTATAGCAAAGGGGTGAAGTAAACTGGTCGCATAGTTTAGGGTTGAAAATAAACAGATTGCGAGTTTAAGGTTAAAATGTGAGCTTCTGCAATAGTTCAATTCTTCAAGATTGCGAAGTGGATTTTTTTTGTTCTATAAAAACTGAGTAGCTCTGGTTTGCAATCTTGCTTGATATGAAATCATTTAGTTTGAATGTTTTACTGTAAAATTATTAAAGTTTTGTTCTGCCAAGTTGTCATTTAGATTTACACTGCTTTTGTTTTTGCCTCTTGGCTTGTTTCATATAACTGTAAGTTGCTACTCATTGCTATATGGCACAGTCACACTTGCGCATTTATATCCCAGGTTGTCCAGGCTACACTTGTAAAAGATGTAGGTTATGATCTTGCCGTCGATATCTGGAGCCTTGGCTGCACAATCATCGAGATGTTCACAGGCAAGCCTCCTTGGAGTGGTCTTGAAGGGGTAAATAATTTGAACCTTTCCCTTTTTTAAAGCAAAACTAAGATGTGTTGTATAAGTTGGATTTATGTTCTTAGGTTAGCTTGCTTCTTAATACTTACTTTTATCTATGAACGATGATAATTGTCACATTGACACCTTAGCCTGATTAAAATTCCTAATGGAGAAGTTATGTATATTAACATTTTGGTACTTCCATCTCTTGGGATTCTAAAGCATGGAATCTGCTTTTCTGTGCTGCAACAGCCTGCTGCAATGTTTAAGGTGTTGAATAAAGACCCACCGATTCCAGATAATTTATCATCAGAAGGGAAGGATTTTCTGAGAGGCTGCTTCAAGAGAAACCCAGCTGAGAGACCTCCAGCAACCAAGCTGCTTGAACACCCATTCATCCAAAATTCAAATCACTTCAGCCAGAACACCTCTGCACATTCACATGCAGGATCCCCCGTAAGCTTTTGTCCTCGGGCGCTGTATCCTCCTGGGTTTCAAGATTTTCGTTCACGTGCATGACTTTGCATTTTAATGACAGGATGCTGGACACTTGGTGAGAGAAAAGAAGTCCTGGAAGACCGACACTTGCCTGAGAGGGAAACAGACAAACACAATTGGGTGTGTACTTTCTTCACATTTGCCTGTCTGTATTTTCATGTTTGGTCTGTTCGTGAAAGTTTTGCACTATTAGAGATCGGACCCAGTTAATTATTTACCTCTTCTGACCAGTGAAACAAGCAGCTCTAGAAGTCCAGGGTCATTGGGTCATCGTTTGCTGGCCCCAACCAGCTTGGAAACTCATAGCTTGTCCCCTCCGCCACTGAGTTATAAGTCTAGTCCTGGCTCTGCAGCTCATAATACACCAAACGGTATGCATTTTTCAGTCGCATGTCCTCAGCCTAGTCCATTGCCGAAGCCTAATGGAAAGGAAACATTGAATATGTTTTCGTATTGAAGACGGAGTGCCATCTAGGTGGGCAAGCACTTGTAAAGTACTGTTGTTGTAAAGGACATACCGATGGTATGACCACAACGGGACATGAGGGAGCTGTGTGGAGCCTGTAATGTTTATTTTCGACGGGAAATGTGGTGTACCCTTTGTAGCATATTGTTTAGGATTAGCTGTAGGTAAAGCTGATGGTCCTAATTGTTGCCAACGCGTAGGACATTAGGGTTGTAATTGTAGCCTGTGTGGTGTTACATGTTGTAAACATACCTCGATGTAATCATTGTTAATGGTTTTTTGGGGGCTCAGGTAACAATAAACGTGAATTGGCAACACAAAGATCGTGTGATATTGAGGGCCATGATGTACACAATGGGTGCTCTGTGAATTGAAATGTATAATATTTTCTGGTGGTAGTAATTGCCCATCTGGTCCTGATCACAGGGTCAATACGCTGCAAGTTTGTTACTCACGCTGGTCATTCTACCTAGCTGGGATGCCAACATGAATCTTATGATCATCCAATGGATGTGACTAATAAATGCCCAACAGGCTGTGTAGGTACATATCATAAGTTACAGGCGAAGC
Organism: Lolium multiflorum; assembly: GCA_030979885.1. Classification (NCBI taxonomy): domain Eukaryota; kingdom Viridiplantae; phylum Streptophyta; class Magnoliopsida; order Poales; family Poaceae; genus Lolium; species Lolium multiflorum. Next base: position 104,778 of record JAUUTY010000632.1, on the reverse strand, counting down.
TGCATGTTTCTGTCCAGCATGAGTTTTTCATTACCACGATAGAGACCGCGTAACAGAGGCTAAGCACTTGTACGGCTCATGTGGCTTCTCTTTTGACACAATAGTCATACGACCATGTGGAGCATACTGTGATTTTTTGACAGTTAGCGTAGTGTGATCTTTATAGTACTGAAGGGTGTTGATTTATCTTTAGAAATGAGTAAAGAGATGCGGAGTAATGGGTGGGGCTGGGACGCTGGGTAGTGTTTAGATTGAAGCCCTATTCTCCAGTCAATACGATTGTTGTGCATATATGCACACGAAATATACATTACCAATCTTTCTGGTAGTGTCAATTTGAAGACTGTGTTCTAGGCTCCTGCTACTAGCCGATGGTTCCTTGTGCTCTAATCATCATTCGTGAAAGAGCAAGCTCTACTTTTCACTTGTACCTCTAAAGATTGCCCAATTTAATTATCTGTTTCACCTTTTGCCATTTGTGCATTATTTATTTATTTTACAGTTTACCTGTTTAATTACTTTCTATTCATAGACATAATGCCCACTTGTATATTAAAATGAATTATAGGAATTCTGTTAAATCATGGAAGACATTCATTTTAACTCCAAAGTGAGTAAATACATGTTTCGGACATTTGAATAACTATAATCTGAACTAGGCTTCTATTTATAATTTTTAAAATTAGAAGCCTGTTTTCATGTTGTAAAATTTAGAAAATGTTTTCTGGAATCTTATAGAGGAGAAAGGAAAAAACATAAAAAATACAGTTGATTTTTGTAGACTTCTGGTATTCAAGAAATTTAAATATACAGTATAATTTCGAGTATAGTTCTAAAGTTTGTTTTGGCACAAAGACTATTCTATCTGGATCTAAATAGTACGTTTTCAAGGTATTTTCTGATATTTTGCGATATGGCATTGATGTGGCTTCCGACTCAGCTGTCAATGAACTTGACAAGTCTTGTTCAAAAAAAAAAAAAAACTTGACAAGAGAGCCTAGGTGTTTGACGCGGAATTATTATTCCTTCTCCATTGTTTCAACATCAATCAATTGGGGAAAAATGTGACAGATTTACAAATCTGCTCTGATATTATAGTATCAGTTATAATGGGTGTCCTCTGTAGCTTCGTGCTCTACTAAAAACAGACCTACATTCCCGGGCACATGCTCTGCTAGTCTATCAAGACCCGTGAAGACTGAAGCCTCTCGTGTAACCTGACGTGTGGAGAGCTGATGGTAACTTGGTAAGTGACCTAAAGATTGCTTCTTCCATAGTGAAGACAACCGCAAACCCTTGGTTCTGTATATCGTCAGTGTTACACAGTGTAGTTCAGGTTCTTGTAGCTCATCCTCTTTTCGAATTGGTTAGTTTCCGTCTGGCTCCAAAAATTCAATAGATGGAAACAAAGCGAGTCATGTCCATTATTATTATTCATTGAGGGGTGATCCTCAAATCGATTCCTAAGCTCATGCCGTTGTAAGCGAGGGGCGCGTACATCCACATCTCATCAGAACTCAGCACCTGATGGACATGAAAAAACGTATCTGGTAAGACATCGCAGTCGCAGAGCTCCTAGGGGAGAGAGATAGAAATGCAATAACATGGACTTTGTGCTTAATTACCTTGATCTGCAGCTGCAAAAACTTGACGTAGAGGACTGCCTCCTCAAGCATAGTGCTGAGATCCACCTGCGAGAGTATTTCATAACAGTCAGAAAACACTAGAGAAGTAGGAACTTTTGGTAACTAGCACAATCCCCAGTTCAACAAAATGGACACAGAGAAATTTACTTTGGTTCCGTTGGGTACCAGCTTCTGCAAAGCCCGGAGCTTGTCGTTGATCTTTTCTCTTCTTCTCTGCATTTCATCATAGGACAAAACTCTGAACCAATCCTTGTACGCACCCTACTGAAAGCAATCAGAACGGTTGCACACTGTGCTCACCTTTGCGTACAGGCTCTGGTGATTGGTCGCCAACCGGCGACCGGCCCGAGCCTTCGGTTTGGCGCCGCCGGCGACGTGATTCTCCGCGCCGCGGTTCCCCAGGGAGCAGTTGGACTCGTTGTCCGAGCAGTAGCTGCTGCTACACGTCTTGGGTACAACCTTCTTGCCCTGCACGATGACGCCAAATTCGAGAATCAGCCTCGCCAGTCGCCACATTATGGCAAACAAACTTTGTAGCTAGATATCATGCAACGTTTATCGAAAAGAAGCTATCATGCAACGTTTGAGACCTTGTTGTGATCTGCAGCACGAAGCTTCTTCTTGTGCCGTCCAAGATTCCCGCCATGATCATCTTGGCCGGCCTGCAAAACCTTCCGCTTCGGTGTTGCGGCACCGTGGGCATTGCCATCGTTGAGGTAGCCGGGGACCATGGAGGCGCCTTTGGTCATCCTCTCCTCCTCTTCCTCCCCGGAGAGGTTGAGGTCGATGGAGCTGGAGGCGCTGCCGCAGTAGGAGAGCGCCAGCGACACGTCGGGGTAGTCGTAGCCGTCGAAGCACGGGTACGGCGCCGTCAGGAACTGCGCTACGATCTCCGACTCCTCGTCCGGCGCGTGGTACGGCGCCCACTGCGCCGCCTCCTGCGACTTGATGATAGCCCCTTTCTGTAGGTCGGCACGCGACATTGTGCAATGAGTCCTGTGTCTTGGACTGGGAGTCGCAATGCGTCACGGAGAGAAGGAAACTAGCTGCGAAAGATCTTGGTATTGGCAGGGAGCATGCAATCAAGTGGCTGATAATGTGTACGTACTTGTATATATGGCAGTTAAGATGAGCTTGAAATGGTTTCTTGCACAGCTCAGGTTGCTAGGTGCAACCTGGGGAGTGGCTGTATGGTTAGAAAAATGTCGCAAGTGTCAGAAAATTCCGGCGAATGCTAGAATTGGTATAGTACAGCCATCCCAGAGAGGAAATGAGACATGATGGGGACCATATATCCTTCTGAAAAATGATACGCGGAATGACTCCGATTGAGGTATGGACGTATGGTTAACAGGTTAAGCAAGTGCAGGCGTGCGCCCATGAGACTGAATGTCAGTTCGTGCCGCGATCTGGCCGGCAAAAACCCGAAGAACAAGGGTTCACACACAGATAGGCTAGGCAGGCACATGGTGATAGATCTGGAGCACCATTTACACGAGCCGTAAGGTTTTCTTCCCCTTTCCTCCAAGAGAAAAGAAGTGCAGGATTGATCGCAACGAAATCTTCAAAACGAGTTTGTGTTGCAGCTGTACTGGATTAACAATGTGTTGACGAATGATATTGCTGCTAGTAAACTACATTTATGCAAGACTGGAGTGCTTAATATGAATTACAGCTTTTGATCGTTGCAAATTCCAACTAATTGCTGAGATGCACAGTTCTTCGACTTTTTTGTAGCAACAAGCAGGCGCATTATTCGAAAAAAAAAACAAGCAGGCGCGTTAGGAGGTTGTTTTGTTTTGTTCTTTTTCCCATTTAGCAAGGGGACCTTCATCTTTGTTAACGCTAGCATAGCTAGCTGTGGCCTGTGGGCGTTGCAAGCACGACGCCCACATGCTGACAGTCTTGCAAGCTGCAACGATGGACAGTTGGAGCCTTCATAATCAACAGCTAGCTATGAATCATAGCTATCACAGTATAGTAGAATTTGTTTTTCTCCCCAAATTGTCAGTATTACTAACATAGTAACATGTACTTATAAGAGCAACTCTAGCAGGCCTAACATAAACGCGTACCGCGAAAGCAGTTTGCTGTAAACCGGAGACAACTTTTGAACTATGGCTCACATCCTACCGGAACATATTCCGCATAACTTATACTGTAAACTGAATATTCGTGATTTTGAGTAACAGAAACCGATGCATTTAGACAATAGTTCCATTTTCAATTTACTCAACGTTAACAATAATTTCCAATACTCAGCATTAGACAAAACTCCTCAAATTCTAAACATCTCAATATTAAATTTACAATAGTTTTGGATCCAAAAGCATGTTCTCTGATAGAACTAGTAGCAATCAAACTTCCAAATAAGTATGAATCAAATGCCCCACGAATCAAGCAACACTGTTGCATCACCACCACCGAAGCACCACCTCCCATCACATCGAGCCAAAGACATTCTTGGTCGCAAAATCCCCTTCTAATCTCCCACCACTCTCTTGTCTTGTCTCTCATTCCACTCGGATCAATCATCATGACCTGGTTCTCCTCGGCAATGATATTGCTTCATCTTGTTCTTCTCGAGAGTGTTCACTTCAGTCCATCTTGCGCTTCTCCCACTGCAACAAAAATAATGTTTTACTACACATGTTTTTGTGGTAGAAGAGCCTTTTTTTCACCGCCAAAGATACTATTAAGACGACAAGCAAAATATGGTTGAAACAACGTGATAGATTGGTCTACATCGATCCACATCCATCTGTGGTAGATGTGCTAGCATCACCACGGAAATGACCACCATGGTAGATGTGATCCACGAGACCACTGTTGATGCCATAACAGAGTCGTAATACCAAATGCCGTTAAGGGAGACGTTAGGCCGTTAGCCATGTGTCAGCAAACCAATGATCCACATGATCGAACCTTATTGGATCACGCGTATAAACCATAGATGTCCACACGTGTCCATCTTATTAGACCCCTTGTCAATGCTGCATGGTTCCACACGAGGACATCGTAATGGCGTATGTGGCAGGTTGGCCGCATATTATTGGTAAAAGGGGTAGCATGTCAGAAGCCCACGTGTTCACTTTTAATTTGACCACGTGTGGTAATGCAATTGACAACGTGCTAATATGTTACTAGTACCCTTGTTGAGATATTATTGGTCCATGTGTTGCAACCTTAATAATCGTTTGTTGATGGGCCAAGTAGATTTTTTGGCCCGTTATTTGGTTCCAATAATTATGGGCCGTGAGCTTGCTGGTATAACCACTATATGTGTCAACAAAACTACCATCGATAAATGGAACGACAAAGTTTCCATGCTGCTAGGCTGAGCCAATATTTAGCACGCCAACAATCCATGAATCATACGCCATTAGGTAACATACATACTTCACTAGTAAAGCTCGGTCTATATATACGTACCACACTCTCTAACCCTAGCCGCCAAGCGTAGTCCCTCGTACTCAGTCCCACTCCCTCTAACCGTAGTCGTCAATCCCACTTCTTCTCGATCTATCGGTCGATGGCGCACCGGATATTCCAACCACATGCGCCCCATCCCATCGGCTGAGGACGTTGCCTTCTCCTTCGCATGCTCCGTTTGCACCATCCCGTCGGTGGAGGATGTCACCTCCTCCTCCACAAGCCCCGTCGCCTTCCACATAGGCCCCTTCGCCTGCGCTAGAACACCCTCCTCAGCTTCATGCTTCTCCCCATGGATACAAGTGTTGACGACAATACAAATGTGAGCGAGATAGCATCACGTTACCTCTAACTGGTGCAACCCGTCCATAAACTTCTCCTCCTTCTTGTGTTCTTCTTGCAGGTAACCACCATGAGGGAGTTGCCATCCGGTTAACACGTCACTACCGACATTGCAAGATCTTGGCCTCTCGTAGCACGCCGCCGTCACATGAACGATGAACAAGAGAGACCTGCCCTTGCTAAAAGCTCCGCTGAAAGGACCGGTATGAGCGACTAGAGGGGGTGAATAGGCACTATTCAATTTTTAGTTCATTTTCAATTTAGGTTTTATACAAAGGTAAATTCTATAGATATTCACCGATATGAATTTACCTATATGACAAGAAAGCAAGATAGATGGTAAACAACAACACAAGTAGTAAATGATAAAAGTAACCTCAATGGAGACACGATAAGAAATGAGGATGATTCCCGTTGTTCCTTCCTTGGTAAGGGAAGTACTTCTACGTTGGAGGGGTGTGGAGCCACAAAGGCCAAAAAGGTCTCACCATATTCTCCGGTGAACAAACAACAAAGGTTAACTCATGCTCCATTATGATGTTGCCTTGAAGGTAGCAAGCTAAGTAAAACCTTTACAACAAAGTTGGGGAAATCTCCAGAACCCCATTGGAGGATCCCAACGCGACCAATGATCTCTACAACACCAAGCTCAAGATCCAAGGACGATCTCTTTGGTATAGGGCACTGAAGCACCCAAGAGTAACAATATCCACTAGGGATTGTAAGGGGAATCAAGTTTCATCTCGTGTAAATGTACATAGAGATCTTCTCTCCCAAATCCTACATTATCAAGGAGTTTGGGTGGCTAGGAAGACATATCTAGGTTAAATGAAGTTCAGCAACAACGGTGGAGAGAGGCAAGTCAGTTGGGGAAGAAGATCCTCCTTTTATATGGGTCCCCCAAATCATAACGTTGCAGCCTCAGAGTTCACGAAGAGATGAGCACAAAGTTAAGGAGTTACAGAGGCTCAGAGTTGCAGCCTCAACCTCAAACTAGAGGCCAAATTCATGAAGAGGTGATCACATAAGCTTTAACTACCTATGGTACGGTCATCCCTGCCAATACCGAATGACCGTACCATGTGTCGGTGGCTTCGTCTCGTCAAACCATTTAACCCCGTGCGATCGGATTGGAGATTACAGTTACGGAGCTGCCGCACAACATAGAAACGTCACCTCTGGAAGGGATCTTGAAGGGGAACCTGCCGAGGAAATCCATCGCCGCCACTGATTGGATCTTGGAGGCTTCAATATCATCATACTCATCACCATCTCCATCGACATTCATCTGCACCTCGTTGTAGTCCCAAACCCAAGTGAGGTTTTAGGCATGTACTTGTTTAATCCCTTGCACTCTGTTCATATAATCATGAAGTTGTTGTTTATGTCCATGTGTGAGCAGTTCCATTTTTTTTCTTGGGGAGATGGAGGAACCCTAGCTATATATCATGAACTGAAATAAAGACCGCAATTTATTCATTTGTAATATGATTGTACTAGTTTTCTTCGACGATGTTGCGCGAAGTAAGCCGCACAATAGTTTTCCCCTTGGGACGTTGGAGAAAAATCATCGTTGTAGATAGTTGGTGGTTTGAGGATGGAAGTGAGAGCAAACCGTCGCATCCCATCAACTACTATCAATGAGGAATATCGGAGATCCAGAACTTAAAACAAAACCATGGGAAACTCTTAATCGCTAGTGCCTCTGGGGACATGCTACCTTAGGAGGGCTGGTGGTGGTTGGGAGGGGTGGATAACACATCGTGCCTGTGGTGTACCCATCTCTGACCCCGCCCATAAAACATACTGAAAGGACATTATAAATCCTAATTATGTTTTACATCTATGTTAGTGGTTAATCCACAACTTCGTGAGAACTATTTCCCCTTATTGTAGTATCAAGCACTAGAACCATCGCTCGCTTTGCATGCTCTCGCTTTTATTTTATTATTACTTTATTCGTAGTAGTTATTACTTTGTTCACACAAATAACCAATCATTATATACACTCTTTTTTTGGAACAAAGATAACTTGTAGGTATAAACAAGCAAAGGTAGCAAAAGACATTAAAATCATATCAGTTCACCTCTTTGTGGATTCGATACTCTTATATTCGAAACTAGCTACTTCCACATGTACACTTGCATACAACACCTCGACGACTAAGTACAATCTAGTATGAACAACATGAATACATAGTTCCACAACTAAGGTCACATATTCGATGGTACATATAAAGTGTTCATGCAGGTCCAACTTTCATATCTTTACGAATACATTGAGAATTATATCATAGATGATTTCCTTTAGGTCATATTCCCAAAAGAACGCCCCAGGACACTTGAGTCAACATGCTCACACCCAGAGTAACAGTCTCCTTGCCCCGTTCATGGTACTGACGAGACCAATAATATTGCACATGAAAAAATGAGAAAGGTGCATCAAAAAAATCATCAAGGTATTTGAGGGGCCAAAAAGACCAACTTGGACCCGGTTTACCTCTAACAAACGAAAAAGCAAAAAATAATCCACCTCGGGAATTCTACGATCGGTTGTGCTTCATTGACCCTACTTTGCGACACCGTCGTTGTAGTCTTCCCCGACGCTATTGTGTCAAGAATTATAAAGTCTCAGGCACAGGCCTACCACGACTCCATTCCATAGTCTTCTGGCATACCACACGTCCAAACAAACCACCAACTAACGCATTGAATGAACCCACTATCGCAAGGTAACCACTCCCATCAGGGAAGTTCATCATCATGAACTAACGATCCTCCATCTCGAGGGATGTCCATGGTCGGATCTCGAGGAGGTGGCGACAGGCATCGGGTGGGACCAGGCTCCCGACAACTCGGCGTGTAAAGAAAGGAAGTCTCATATCACCTTCCTTTGTTAGTACCTGCATGGTGGATGGGGAGAAGTTCATAAACCCAAGCGAACCGACACACGCTACAATGTTGGAGTGAGTCATCACATTAGGGACCCACTAGCCTAGGGGTAGGGGCATCCTTCTGCACCTCACGGAAACCTCCATAGTTTCCTATGAGTACTCTTCACTCCCTCGAAGTAGGAGGCCGGTAATTCTCATACTCTATCTCATTAGATGCTCTGCACTCTTACTCCTCGAGGTAGAAGAGAGTTAGCCTAGTTGTCTGGCTCTTTGCTAGACGACTACCATCTTTGTAACACCGAGAACCTCACACCCTTTTAACATATACATCCCAGTAGGATGTAAGGTCTTCACTTGGGCATGTAACTATATATATTTGTATGTGCATGAAGTTGTTAGCCCGTCAAATCTTGTCCACATCCTACCTAGTCAAAAATTCGCTCGTTGGGAGTTGAAACCTCAACAGTCGGAATGCACTTGGAAATGCAGAAAGAACAAGGTAAGTATCCTCATCATCCCGGTAACCTGTTGACGTATGGCCATCCCATCGGAGTACGGCGCCAAAAAAGTAGGTGATGATTGTGAAGTACGCCACGTTTTCTCACGTTTAAATCTTTAGCTATGTCAAGAAATTGACTAAGTTTCTCTCTCAATGAGCTATTAATGACTAATTATTGCAAAGATGTGAAATCTCTTATATCTTTGAATGGTGTGTAGGAAATCACGTCATAATGGAAAATGGACATGCAATAACTGAAGAAAATATTGTCACAAGTACAACAAAGTTGACCAAACGTCAAAAGGCGATTCCAAGGAGTTTAGCGAACATCGGTACGGGCAAGCCCCGCCCGTACCGTCCGCCCGTACAGGGTGCCACAACCTTCCCGTGGTCAAACGACCCTATAAGTTCTATGAAGGGACCGACGCCAAAAAGAGAGCCATTCGTCGTCAAACAGAGCCGCCATCCATTAGATCCATCTACACCACACTGAAGGAGACCCACCACCATAGTTCATCCATTTCACCTCCCATATCCTCCATAGCCATAGCCATCACCATTGTAATAGATATCTCCTTGAGAATTAGCGACCATTGTAAGAATATTGTGATTTCAATTCAAGTATTTGCAACAATAATTTCTATATTTGATCTTGATATTATGTGTGAGTGGTCCTCACGGGCTGCGGGTTGGGGTGAATCCTCGCAACGTTTATATGCATCTAATCTCATGAATATGTGTAAGAATTGAATAGGAGCTTTGCAATCTTGTATCCTTGTCTCTTTACCTCGATTCGATGATCTGCAGGTACCCATGTCTATCTGATCGATCAACAAAAGAGGTGGGATGAGGGGAGAATGGCGTGCTACCGTGAAACCTCAGTGACAGATATGGGAAAGTAACGGTACATGTTTAGTGATTCACTCAGGATCAACGAAGCAATCATCTAGCTTAATGCTTTGGTATGTATTCATTTACTTAATAATTGTTGTTACTTGCGGCTGTGGGAACAATGGTTGGACCAAGAGACTCTTGTCACCTCTGACTTTAGGGGCAAGAGTATTTACGGATGTGCTGCTCACAAATCTCTTATCACTATTTTATTTAGGGCATTCTATTTTCGTGCCCTTAGGTTCTTAGTTGTACTCAGTTTTCACCAGCTCCTTAGTTTTTCCTCAGTTTTTCCCAAGCCCTTGTTTGAAACCCGCAGAAGCAGCTCAGACGGCAGGATTCCCGTTTAGTTGACCGTTCCGTGCTGACGTGTGGGGCCGCGTCGCGTGGGGCTAGTAGAAAGGGACCGCGTGGGATAGGACGAGACCGCGTTTGGTTGCACGTGAGCAGGAGCTGGGTTCTGTCTCTCTCGGCCCCAAATTGACATTATTAAGAGCACCTTTTTCCCCTCTTTCTCTCTGTCCCTTTTCACCAAATTAGTATCAAATCTAGAGAAGCTTGAATTTCTGTCTTTTTTCAATTATTCGTGCCTTTTGGCCCTCCTTGTTTGTCCAATATGGCAGCAAATCTAGTACTCCCTCTGGTCCATATGTATGTAGTTAAATCTAGAAGCAAATCTCCAGGGTAATGTACGATAAATTCACAGTCATAGTAAATCAAGAAAACAAAGTAGGGCTAACAAAATATAGTAGAATAGGGATAGATAATAGGGATCCCTCCCTAGATAATAAGTTGCATACACATCAGCCAACATAGTAACAGGTTCGAGGTTCTTCACAACACCATCATACTAACAACATCACCACAAGGGATCCCTAGCTAACAACAAAATAGAAGCTGCTTTGCAGCAGCAGCAGCACACGTCCGGACTCCCTACCCCATCCGGCTCTGCCTCCACTTGTTGCTCCCCTTGGGCCCCTTGGGCTTGCGCGGAGGCATGCCCCGACGGAGATCTCCACCGCTGCAAGTTGCGGAGGTGAATGCCGAGCGCCTTGTGCTTGGCGCGGAAGGAGTAGACGTTCACCGTCGTGCCGACCTTGGGGAAGGTCTTGCCGATGTCCTCGGCGTGCGTGAGGAGGCAATTGAAGTCGGTGCCGCCGAGTCTCCTGGTGCAGAAGGGGCACCTGTAGACATCCTTGGCGAAGTAGGAGATGTCTGGCCGACCAGCCTCCGCAGCACCTTCCGAGTCTTGGTGTCCTGGTCCTCGTCGTCGCCGACGTGCTGCACCTGATCCATATCAAACGGAAACTATGAGTGAATGAGTTGCAACGATGACTTACGTGCATGATAACAAAGTTAGGAAAAACAGAGCCAGCCTCAGTTAGAGTGGACACGATTATATATCTACAGGAACGATGTTAGCGAACCAAAGCTCATGCACAACAGATTTGTACACAGCAATGGTTCGCTGAACCCTCCCTGTAAAAATTTGTGCCCAACGATTCATCATAGGCAAAGAAACAGATTCCAGATCTGAACTTGAACACATTTCAGATTATTTGCAAAATTAAACGGTTGATAGTTTTTTGATTCGTGCATAAAATAACTGATCCAGATCCCATGATTACTTGCATAAATTAACTCATTGAGATCCCATTATTACTTGCATAAATTAACCGAACGGCCGAACCCCAAATCTTAAACGAAATCAAGAAGGGATCAAAACAAAATGGAATAAAATCGGCGCAAATATTAACCCAATACTCATCCATCTACAGATCGGCACTAATAGTTACTAGGGAACCAGCAAAAATAGGGTTCAAGAAGGAATGGGGAAGAAAAAAAGGAGCAAACCGTAGTTACCTCGTTCCATGTGTCGTCCATGCAGGTGTCGTAGGGGTTCGGGGGCGAGATGTACGGCATCTCCTGATAGGGGTCAAATCCCGACGGCGGCGACGGCCGTTGAGGGGACGGCGTCGAAGAGGGAGGCGTCGCCCTTGGAGCCGACGGCGTCGTGGACGATGGGATTGGCATTCTCCTTGTCCATCTCACCGACAGAGGAGAGGGAGAGGGTTTTTGCTTTGGAGAAGATGATGGGACGTGAGAGGCGGCGTTGCGTGAGCGAGTGAGAGTGACAGAGATAGTGCGAGGAGGCGTCTATAAAGGCTAGGGGTGGTTAATGTGACCCGCGTCCTACGCGTCCACCATTGCACGTCTGCACGTCTTGGACTTCTGCAACGCGACACGCGTCCACGATTGCACGTCTTCGACTTCGCACCGCGACCCGCATCTACGCGTCAACAATTGCACGTCTTCCACTTGTGCACCGCAACACGCATACTCGAGTCTAACCCTGGAAATTTAGATATACTGGTATACCCTCGAGTCTTATACTACATTTTTTGTGTGCTCAGTTTTCCCCTTAAGTGCTAATACTGGCTAGTGCAATATACTCAGTTTTACCCTCAAGTGGCTGGTCAATAGAGAGTCAACAAATGGTATTAACTAGTTAAATGAGTCATTTAATATGCAAAAAATTTCGAAAAAGAGTGGCACTTACTCATGGAGTCTTCTTACGTGACCTGCTACGTTGGGAACCATAACAATCATAGATAAATCAAGTTTTACCACAAATTGCCAGTTCTCAAATCACCTGGTAGCTATGAAGATGCATGGCTTTCCACAATAAGCACTTCCCAAAACAGCTTTCCCCAAAACATTCTTTGTCTAAATGAGGACACAATTCTCACACTCATGTATATTTGTATTGCAAATAGTTTGAGGTAGGTCAAGATGGGTTTCATTGTACAAAACACGCATTTTCCATTTTTTAAATGTCATATTTGAATCCCTTAGTCTGCTTACTACTCAGGTGCCCTTGGTTTCTTGATACTACTCAGTTTTGCCCTCTTCCTTCACAAATTCTCACAGACGTGCAACATTGCCCTGATTGGTCTAGCCCATGTCACGCGGATCGTGCCCGCCGACCGTTGATCGTATGATCTAACGGGCAGGATAACCCCTCTCTCTCTCTGATCGGGGCCATCACCCTCTCTCTGTGTGTCGGCGGTTAGCTTCCACCCTGTAAGTATAAAGGGCGGTTTTTTGTATTATTTTCACGCGCTAAAAACTATAAACTCTTTTAGGCATTACTTTTCACGCAAAAAATGATAAACCATCACCGATTTGTTGTAGCCATCCCTTAATTTTCACGCAAAAAATGATAAACCATCACCGATTTGTTGTAGCCATTAATTTTCATGCAAAAAATGATAAACCTGTTGGAGATATGCCCAAGAGGCAATAATAAAAGTGGTTATTATATATATTTATGTTTATGATAAATGTTTATATACCATGCTATAATTGTATTAACCGAAACATTGATACATGTGTGATATGTAAACAACAAAGAGTCCCTAGTAAGCCTCTTAACTAGCTTGTTGATTAATAGATGATTAGTTTCATAATCATGAACATTGGATGTTATTAATAACAAGATTATATCATTATATGAATGATGTAATGGACACACCCAATTAAGCGTAGCATAAGATCACGTCATTAAGTTATTTGCTATAAGCTTTTGATACATAGTTACCTAGTCCTTATGACCATGAGATCATGTAAATCACTTATACCGAAAGGTACTTTGATTACATCAAACGCCACTGCGTAAATGGGTGGTTATAAAGGTGGGATTAAGTATCGGAAAGTATGAGTTGAGGCATATGGATCAACAGTGGGATTTGTCCATCCCGATGACGGATAGATATACTGGGCCCTCTCGGTGGAATGTCGTCTAATGTCTTGCAAGCATATGAATAAGTTCATAAGAGACCACATACCACGATACGAGTAAAGAGTACTTGTCGGAAACGAGGTTGAACAAAGTATAGAGTGATACCGATGATCAAACCTCGGACAAGTAAAATATCGCGTGACAAAGGAAATTGGTATCATATGTAAATGGTTCATTCGATCACTAAGTCATCGTTGAATATGTGGGAGCCATTATGGATCTCCAGATCCCGCTATTGGTTATTGGTCGGAGTGAGTACTCAACCATGTCCGCATAGTTCACGAACCGTAGGGTGACACACTTAAAGTTGGATGTTGAAATGGTAGAACTTGAATATGGAATGGAGTTCGAATATTTGTTGAGTCTCGGATAAGATCCCGGACATCACGAGGAGTTCGGAATGGTCCGGAGAATAAGATTCATATATAGGATGTCATTTTATGTGTTTGAAAATGATCCGGTGCATTTATGGAAGGTTCTAGAAGGTTCTAGAAAAGTCCGGAGAAAGGAAGGCGGAGTCCCGGAGGGACTCCACCACCCATGGCCGGCCAACCCTAGAGGGGAAAGTCCAAGGTGGACTCCCCCAAAGGGGCCGGCCACCCCCACATGGAAGGGTGGGAATCCCACTTGGGTGGGAGTCCCACCTTGGGTAGGTTTTCCTACTACATGGAAGGTTTTTGGTTCGGGTCTTTTCGAAGACTTGTAGTCCAACACTTGGGGTTCCACCTATATAATGAGGGGCATAGGGGGGGGGGCGGCCACACCAAATCCACCACCTTGGCCGCACCCCTTGGAGGCCGGCCACACCTCTCCCCAAACCCTAGCCGCCCCACTCCTCCTTCTTCCCCGCACGCTTAGCGAAGCTCCGCCGGGATTCTCCACCGCCACCGCCGTCGTCGGATTCAAGAGGAGCTACTACTTCCGCTGCCCGCTGGAACGGGGAGGTGGACGTCGTCTTCATCAACAACCGAACGTGTGACCGAGTACGGGGGTGCTGCCCGTTCGTGGCGCCGTGATCAAGATCTTCTACGCGCTTTGCAAGCGGCAAGTGATCGTCTACCGCAGCAACAAGAGCCTCATCTTGTAGGCTTTGGAATCTCTTCAAGGGCGAGACTCGATAATCCCCTCGTTGCTACCGTCTTCTAGATTGCATCTTGGCTTGGATTGCGTGTTCGCGGTAGGAAATTTTTGTTTTCTATGCTACGTTATCCTACAGTGGTATCGAGCCGTGTCTATGCATAGATGGTTGCACGAGTAGAATACAATGTTTTTGTGGGCGTTGATGCTTATGTTGTCTTTAGCTTGAGTACTTTGCATCTTTGTGGCATAGTGGGATGAAGCGGCTCGGGCTAACTTTACATGACCGCGTTCATGAGATTTGCTCCACGCTTGACATGCAACTTGTATTGCATAAGTGGCTTTGCGGGTGTCTGTCTCTCCTACTATAGTGAAGATTCAATTTACTCTTCTATTGACAACACTAGTATCACCGTTGTGGTTCATGTTCGTAGGTAGATTAGATCTCACTCGAAAACCCTAAACCACGTAAAATATGCAAACCAATTTAGAGAACGTCTAACTTGTTTTTGCAGGGTTTGGTGATGTGATATGGCCATAATGTGATGATGAATATGTATGAGATGATCATTATTGTATTGTGGCAACCGGCAGGAGCCTTATGGTTGTCTTTAAATTTCATGTTGAGTAGTATTTCAAAGAAGTTGTAATAGTTGCTACATGGGAGAACAATCATGAAGACGGTGCCATTGACCTTGACGCTACGCCGACGATGATGGAGATCATGCCCGTTGATGATGGAGATCATGTCCGTGCTTTGGAGATGAAGATCAAAGACGCAAAGACAAAAGGGCCATATCATATCACATATGAACTGCATGTGATGTTAGTCCTTTTATGCATCTTATTTTGCTTAGATCGCGACGGTAGCATTATAAGATGATCCCTCTCACTAAAATTTCAAGATAATAAAGTGTTCATCCTTAGTAGCACCGTTGCCAAGACTTGTCGTTTCGAAGCATCTCGTGATGATCGGGTGTGATAGAATCAACAAGTGCATACAACGGGTGCAAGTCAGTTTTGCACATGCGGATACTAAGGTGGCCTTGACGAGCCTAGCATGTACGGACATGGTCTCGGAACACGTGATACCGAAAGGTAGAGCATGAATCATATGATTGATATGATGAACACTTTGAGTGTTCACCATTGAAATTACATCTTGTCTCGTGATGATCGGACTTAGGTGTGATGGATTTGGTTCATGTGATCACTAAAACAATTCGAGGGATATTGTTTTGAGTGGGAGTTCACCTAGTTTTTAATTTTGTTAAATTAAAATTTGAACTCAATTTGTCATAAACTTAGTCTAAACTATTGCAAATATATGTTGTAGATATGGCGTCCCCAATCAATTTTAACCAGTTCCTAGAGAAAGAAAAGCTTAAGAGCAACGGTAGCAACTTCACCGACTGGTTCCGTCATGTGAGGATCTTCCTCAATGGCGGAAACCTGCAATATGTGCTTGATGCACCGCTACCTCCACCCTGAAACCGATGAAGTAAAGAATGACTCGGAAAACTCGGAAACTCAAGTGCCATCCGTGCGTCTGGGCCGATCTTCAAAAACGTTTTGAGCACCACGATCCACATGAGTTAGTCAATGAGTTGAAAACTATCTTTGAGACTCATGCGGCCTTGGAATGCTATGAAGCATCGAAACAATTCTTCTGCATGATGGAAGAAGGCAGCTCCGTTAGTGAGCACATGCTCGCCATGACCGGGCATGCGAAGAAACTCGTGACTTGGGAATAGTGATTTCTAACAGACGGGGATTAATCGTGTCCTTCAATCACGCCACCTAGTTACAAGAACTTTGTGATGAATTACAATATGCAGAACATGAACAAAGAGTTACCCGAACTCTTCGCCATGCTAAAATCTGCTGAGATTGAAATTAAGAAAGAGCACCAAGTGTTGATGGTCAACAAGACCACCAGCTTCAAGAAACAGGGCAAGTCTAAAGGCAAGAACAAGAAGAGTGGCAAGAAAGCTGCCACGCCTCCTGTGAAACCTAAGGCTGGCCCTAAGCCCGATGCTGAGTGCTATTACTGCAAGGAGAAGGGACACTGGAAGCGTAATTGCTCCAAGTATTTGGCGGATCTGAAGAGCGGCCTTGTCAAGAAGAAGAAAGAAGGTATATCGATATACATGTTATAGATGTTTATCTCACTGGTTCTCGTACTAGTACCTGGGTATTTGATACTGGTTCGGTTGCTCATATTTGTAACTTGAAACAGGAACTAAAGAATAAACGAAGACTACGAAGGATGAAGTGACGATGCGCGTTGGAAATGGATCCAAAGTCGATGTGATCGCTGTCGGCACACTTCCTCTACATCTACCTTCGGGATTAGTTTTAAGCCTAAATAATTGATATTTTGTACCCGCGTTGAGCATGAACATTATATCTAGATCTTGTTTAATGCAAGACGGTTATTCATTCAAGTCTGAGAATAATGGTTGTTCTATTTTTATGAATAATATCTTTTATGGTCGAGCACCTGAAAAGAATGGCTTATTTCTGTTAGATCTCGATAGTAGTGATACACATATACATAACATTGATGCTAAGCGAATTAAATTGAATGATAATTCTACTTATATGTGGCATCGTCTTGGTCATATTGGAGTGAAACGCATGAAGAAACTCCATACCGATGGATTACTTGAATCACTTGACTTTGAGTCACTTGATAGATGCGAAGCATGTCGATGGGAAAAATGACTAAGACTCCATTCTCGGGTATGATGGAGCGAGCTACGACTTATTGGAAATCATACATACGGATGTGTGCGGACCAATGAGTGTAGCATCGCGGTGGTTATCGTTATGTTCTAACCTTCACAGATGATTTGAGTAGATATGGATATATCTATTTAATGAAACATAAATCCGAAACTTTCGAGAAGTTTAAGGAATTCCAAAGTGAAGTAGAAAATCAACGTAACAAGAAGATTAAATTTCTACGATCTGATCGCGGAGGTGAATATCCGAGTTATGAGTTTGGCATGCATTTAAAGAAATGCGGAATACTTTCACAATTGACACCGCCGGGAACACCACAATGAAACGGTGTGTCCGAACGTCGTAATCGAACTCTCTTAGATATGGTTCGTTCTATGATGTCTCTTACTGATTTACCATTATCATTTTGGAGTTATGCATTAGAGACAGCCGCATTCACTTTAAATAGAGCACCATCAAAATCCGTTGAAACGACACCGTATGAATTATGGTTTAATAAGAAACCTAAACTGTCGTTCCTAAAAGTTTGGGGTTGCGAAGCCTATGTAAAAAAGTTACAACCGGACAAGCTAGAACCCAAAGCGGAGAAATGCGTCTTCATAGGATACCCTAAGGAAACTATAGGGTACACTTTCTATCACAGATCCGAAGGCAAGATCTTTGTTGCTAAGAACGGAACCTTTCTTGAGAAAGAATTTCTCACTAAAGAAGTGACTGGAAGAAAAGTAGAACTCGATGAGATTGAAGAATCTTTGCTCGTTGATCGAGTAGCAGTCGGAAGTTCCTGTGCCGCCTACACCGCAAGAGAGAAGCTAATGATAATGATCATGAAACTTCAAATGAGATAGCTACTGAACCTCGCAGATCGACAAGGGAACGTGCCACTCCTGATTGGTATGATCCTTGTCTAAATGTCATGATTGTGGACAACAATGATGAAGACCCTGCGACGTATGAAGAAGCGATGATGAGCCCAGATTCCAACAAATGGCAAGAAGCCATGAAATCGAAATGGGATCCATGTATGATAACAAAGTATGGACTTTGGTAGACTTACCTGATAGCCGCAAGGCTGTCGAGAATAAATGGACCTTCAAGAGAAAAACAGATGCGATGGTAATATTACTGTCTATAAAGCTCGACTTGTCGCAAAGGGTTTCCGACAAATTCAAGGTGTTGACTACGATGAGACTTTCTCACCGTAGCGAAGCTAAAATCTGTGAGGATTTTGTTAGCAATAGCTGCATTTTTCGATTATGAGATTTGGCAGATGGATGTCAAAACGGCGTTCCTTAATGGAGACATTGAGGAAGAGTTGTATATGGTACAACCCAAAGGTTTTGTGGATCCTAAAAATGCTGACAAAGTATGCAAACTTCAGCGTTCAATCTATGGACTGAAGCAAGCATCAAGAAGTTGGAAACGCTTTGATAAGGTGATCAAAGACTTCGGGTTTATACAGTGTCATGGAGAGGCCTGTATTTACAAAAAAGTGAGTGGGAGCTCTGTAGCATTCCCGATATTATATGTAGATGACATATTATTGATTGGGAATGATATAGAACTATTAAGCAGTGTAAAAGGTTATTTGAATAATAGTTTTTCAATGAAAGACCTTGGTGAAGCATCATATATATTAGGCATCAAGATTTATAGAGATAGATCAAGACGTCTAATAGGGCTATCACAGAGTACATACCTGGACAAGATTCTAAAGAAGTTTAGAATGGACGAAAGTAAGAAATGATTCTTACCTTGTTAGGCAAGGTCTTGAGTAAGACTCAAGGTCCGGCTACAGAAAGAGAAAGGATGAGTCGGATCCCCTATGCCTCGGAGTGGGCTCTATTATGTATGCCATGCTATGTACAAGACCGGATATAGCACATGCTGTTAGTTTGACTAGCAGATATCAAAGTGATCCAGGAATGGAACACTGGACAACGGTCAAGAATATCCTGAAGTACTTGAAAAGAACTAAGGATATGTTTCTTTGTTATGGAGGTGACCAAGAGCTCGTTGTAACAAGTTACACCGATGCAAGTTGGAACACGATCCTGATGACTCTAAGTCACGTCTGGGTACGTGTTTATATTGAATGGTGCTGCAGTAAGGCAAGCTCGAAGCGGTGCACGGTGGCGAAGTCTTCAACAGAATCGGAGTACATAGCGGCTTCGGAGGCTTCATCGAAGCGGTATGGATGAAGAGGTTCATTGTAGAGCTCGGTGTGGTTCCTAGTGCATTGGACCCACTAGTCATATATTGTGACAACATGGGTGCCATCGCCAATGCACATGAACCAAGGTCACACAAGAGGCTGAAGCATATCAAGCTGCGTTATCATTCGATTCGCGAGTACATCAAAGATGGAGAAGTAAAGATTTGCAAAGTACACAATGATCTGAATGTAGCAGATCCGTTGACTAAAGCTCTCCCTAGGGCAAAGCATGACCAACACCAGAATGCCATGGGTGTTAGGTACCTTACAATGTAATCTAGATTATTGACTCTAGTGCAAGTGGGAGACTGTTGGAGATATGCCCAAGAGGCAATAATAAAAGTGGTTATTATATATCTTTATGTTTATGATAAATGTTTATATACCATGCTATAATTGTATTAACCGAAACATTGATACATGTGTGATATGTAAACAACAAAGAGTCCCTAGTAAGCCTCTTAACTAGCTTGTTGATTAATAGATGATTAGTTTCATAATCATGAACATTGGATGTTATTAATAACAAGATTATATCATTATATGAATGATGTAATGGACACACCCAATTAAGCGTAGCATAAGATCACGTCATTAAGTTATTTGCTATAAGCTTTCGATACATAGTTACCTAGTCCTTATGACCATGAGATCATGTAAATCACTTATACCGGAAAGGTACTTTGATTACATCAAACGCCACGCGTAAATGGGTGGTTATAAAGGTGGGATTAAGTATCCGGAAAGTATGAGTTGAGGCATATGGATCAACGGTGGGATTTGTCCATCCCGATGACGGATAGATATACTCTGGGCCCTCTCGGTGGAATGTCGTCTAATGTCTTGCAAGCATATGAATAAGTTCATAAGAGACCACATACCACGATACGAGTAAAGAGTACTTGTCAGGAAACGAGGTTGAACAAAGTATAGAGTGATACCGATGATCAAACCTCGGACAAGTAAAATATCGCGTGACAAAGGAAATTGGTATCATATGTAAATGGTTCATTCGATCACTAAGTCATCGTTGAATATGTGGGAGCCATTATGGATCTCCAGATCCCGCTATTGGTTATTGGTCGGAGTGAGTACTCAACCATGTCCGCATAGTTCACGAACCGTAGGGTGACACACTTAAAGTTGGATGTTGAAATGGTAGAACTTGAATATGGAATGGAGTTCGAATATTTGTTCGGAGTCTCGGATAAGATCCCGGACATCACGAGGAGTTCCGGAATGGTCCGGAGAATAAGATTCATATATAGGATGTCATTTTATGTGTTTGAAAATGATCGGTGCATTTATGGAAGGTTCTAGAAGGTTCTAGAAAAGTCCGGAAGAAAGCACTTTGGAAGGCGGAGTCCCGGAGGGACTCCACCACCCATGGCCGGCCAACCCTAGAGGGGAAAGTCCAAGGTGGACTCCCCCCCACATGGAAGGGTGGGAATCCCACTTGGGTGGGAGTCCCACCTTGGGTAGGTTTTCCTACTACATGGAAGGTTTTTGGTTCGGGTCTTTTTCGAAGACTTGTAGTCCAACACTTGGGGTTCCACCTATATAATGAGGGGCATAGGGGAGGGGGCCGGCCACACCAAAGCCACCACCTTGGCCGCACCCCTTTGGGCCACCCCCTCTCCCCAAACCCTAGCCTCCCCACTCCTCCTTCTTCACGCTTAGCGAAGCTCCGCCGGGATTCTCCACCGCCAGACACCACATCGTCGTGCTGTCGGATTCAAGGAGCTACTACTTCCGCTGCCCGCGAACGGGGAGGTGGACGTCGTCTTCATCAACAACCGAACGTGTGACCGAGTACGGAGGTGATGCCCGTTCGTGGCGCCGTGATCAAGATCTTCTACGCGCTTTTGCAAGCGGCAAGTGATCGTCTACCGTAGCAACAAGAGCCTCATCTTGTAGGCTTTGGAATCTCTTCAAGGGCGAGACTCGATAATCCCTCGTTGCTACCGTCTTCTAGATTGCATCTTGGCTTGGATTGCGTGTTCGCGGTAGGAAAATTTTTGTTTTCTATGCTACGTTATCATACAAAACCATCACCGATTTCTTGTAGCCATTACTATTCACGCTAAAAATGATAAACGGAACAATCTATCTATCTCTGTATGTGAAGTTTGGGAGGGTTCACCATCTACTTATGTTAACTTTCGAGGTTTTGACCTGAAAATCAAATGGGTATTATAAAGGGAAATAAAAGTTCAAAAAAATGTAAAAACGAAACAATCTACCTATATCTTTGTATAGAAGATCGTCTGTATGAGTTTTTAGGTCATTTAGAGAAGGTAGAAAAAATCCCTTTAGAGAAGGTCGAAAAAACCTAACTTGTTACAAAAGCTGGTTTCAGTGAGATCTAACCAAGTTTGGCATACATGATGCCATACCTATAAAAACAAAGAATATATTAAAGGGAAAGTTTCACAAAATTTAAAATTTAGGGTGAAAATGATGCCATACAATGATGCTGTTTTTTCGAGGTTTTGACCTGAAAATCAATTGGGTATTATAAAGGGAAATAAAAAGTTCGAAAAATATAAAAACGAAACTATCTATCTATCTATGTATAGAAGATCATCTATATAAAATTTGAGGTCATTTAGAGAAGGTAGAAAAAACCACCTTGTTAGAAAAGCTGGTTTCAGTGAGACGAAATGGCATGCGCTTAAGCAAAGTGATGTTTTCGAACACCTCCAAATGACCCCAAATTTGCCATACATGATGCCATACGTGTAACAGCAAGGAATATCTGAAAAAATGTCAAAAAAGTTTGCCGAACTGTATAGCTCTATCAAAAAGAACCTCACCATGGCGCTAGTATAATTTTTAGTTACAAACTTTTGTTACCTAACCTTCAACATGAAACTTGTTTCAAATTCATTTTGGCGTACAAGAAACAAATCCCACCTTGATTCGAGCACCACAGCCTCCAAACGATGCCGATGCCGATATCGGCATGGTCAGAACGGTTATGCTCACCGCTACTGCTAGGTCACCGTCGGGATGCACCCTCAATACCTCCCCCTCATTCGATCACTGACATACCAGAGATACCGCCGACGCCAATACCGAACGTACATGCTAATGTCAATGCCGAACATGCATGCACGCTGTTGTGGGCACGACCATGCTACCCCGCTATGCTGGACGCCACAGACCACCGCGAGGTCTTTCCCTTCACCACCACACTCTCCTAGCACCCACCTATACACGCCAGAAAGGAGAGACACTAGTTTTCTCTACATTGCTCATGTTCGTGTCCGACACGGTCAGTCAAAGTTTTGAGGTAGTCGTCGATGTCATCGACCATTTCTTCTATTCTTTGCATGGTTAAACGTGTCTAGTTCATATCTATCTAATGCGTCTGGTCTCGCCTCATGCAGTTCTTTGTGGACGTCGATCTCATCTCGGCACCCCGCAGGCCACCTCCTCCATGCCATCGCTGTAGAGCTCCGTTTAAAAATCTAATCCTACCCGTGTAGTGTCCCTTGTATCAGCGTCATGGCCCCACTTGTCATTCGATATACCGAAGCCCCACTCGTTCGCGTTTTGGTCAGGGATACAACGATGCTTACGGTCAAACAAAGATGGATGCTCTGATGTGTCTTTCGAGGCTCTACGTGGCCCCACTAGTCAGAAGATAACGGTCAACCGTCGGGCAACCGGCCGTTACAGCACGTGTGATGGTTTCAGATAAGGGCTTGGGGAAAACTGAGGAAAACTAAGCGTCTGGGGAAAACTGAGCACAACTAAGGACCCGAGGGCACGAAAATAGAAATCCATTTTATTTACTACACATTTGTGCTTCATTTCTATATGTATGCATAACTGCAGGAGAATCCTTGACCCTGGCCTATTACCATCCATTGAACACAACCCACTCAAAGTAAACTAGATAGGTCCGGTAAACATAAAATTAAATCACCTATCAAAGTCTTGTAGACGTTTCCTTTACACCATTTTAGCAGTGCTTTCCAAGGTTCGATTAAACCTAGATCTTCCAGGGAAAAAGCTTATCATACTACAATCCATAATCCGGATCTAAGGTATCAACCTTTTTTTTCTAGCGCCGTTGCCGGGGAAGCGATTTTGCTATTCCGATAAGGTTACTAGAGACCTTGTTAGTTAGTTTCATTTTCATTTTCATTTTTGTTTTAAGTTTTATTTACTGTTATTAGTTACCTTTTTGTCATCTATTTGAAACCCCCAAAAAATAATAATTTTTTATTTTATCATCATAAGTAAAAATACCAAAAATATAAGAACCATGGCACAAAAGAAGCTTGGGAAATATGCTATCCCCAATGATGATTTTACTCGTGCACTTATAACTCAGCCCACTGTTGCAGCAGAGAACTATGAAATTAAGCCTAATCTTTTAAGCTTGGTTCAGCAGAATCAATTTGGAGGCTCGGCCACTGAGGATCCAGGTATTCACTTGAATACATTTACTGAGATATGTGATATGATGTGCATTAAAGATATCAACCCTGATGCGGTAAAATTACGCTTGTTTCCTTTTTTATCAAGAGGAAAATCAAAATACTGCTTGCTAGCTGGCCCAAAGGCACTATTACTTCATGGGATGAATGCACTAATATATTTACGACTAAGGTTTTTCCTCCAGCAAAAAATATGTAGCTACGATCCAATATTACATGTTTTAGACAAGAAGACCGCGAGCCACTAGCGCTTGCATGGGAAATGATGAAGGAAGCCATCATGAACTTTCCAAGTACATCATGGAATGGAAGACTGGTTAATTCTCCATTTATTTTATAATGCCCTTAACCCAATGTCAAAGTCTATGCTTTATACTGCAACCGGAGGAACATTCATGAGCAAGCAAGTTGAAGTTGCTAGAAGACTCCTAGATGACATGCAAAACGACCATGCACAATGAAATGTAGAAAGATCCTCCTCAAGCAATGAAGGTAATAATGAACAACTTACTTCAAAAGTAGACGAGCTTATAAATATTTTAAAGGGTAAGGAAAATACCCAAGTTAATGCCATCACCAATTCAGATATTGAGGAAGTAGATTTTATAGCAAAAAAATCCTTGTAACCATGCATGGAAGAGTCAAAACTTTGGCTATAATTTTCAAAAGTAGTACACTAATCCTGCAAGAGTTCAAAATAACAACTACACCAATGGTAGTGGAACAAGCAATGGTAATGTTTCTGTTAAAAGTACTTTCAAAAAAATTATGCAAGCTCAAACTTAACAAAATAATACCCTTAAAAAACTTACTGAGAATCATAGAACCATGTTAGGGAATTTGTCTAACCAAACTATTTCTCTCAAGAATGATGTTTAAGTTCTACAGGAAAGGACAAGACCGCTGAGGCACAATTGGGCTAGATAGCTTAAATCCAAACTATAATACTTGCAAGATTTGCAGGGAAGCCCGAACCAAACCCTGTTGAAGATCTCAAGATGATGAGGATCAAATAAGAGAACGAAAAACCTGAAGAGCTGGACTATAGCAATGCTCCTTCACCGGACTATTCCGTGGAAGATCTCGCGAAGATGATCACCATCAAGAATCCCGGAATCGGTCAAGGTAATGGTACTATGTACCAACAATTTATTCATGACGTAGCATGCAAAGTTCATAAGTTAGAACAATAATATAAGAAGCTAGCTGAAAAACTCCCAGCTACGCTTGATGATATATTTGATCCCACTATTAAAAATCATATTGGAGTGAATGAGGTTGCTGCACTTTGTGATCTTGGTGCAAGCGTCTCAACTATTCCAAAGAGCTTATTTGATAATTTAAAATTTGGGCCATTCAAAACAACTGAGCTAAGACTTCACCTAGCTTATTCAACTTATAAACAAGCTGTAGGAATGAAAGATAATATTGTGGTAGAGATTAAAGGATGTCCCTCTCTTATTGATCTTGTTATTGTGGACATGCTCGAAGACCCTACAGCTCCTATAATGTTAGGAACGCTATTTCTTAGAACTATTAAAGCTCTAATCAATTTGCATGAAGGGAATGTAAGAATTGGACTACCGTCTAAAGACCATTTGTACACTTTCCTAGAAAAAAGAAGGCCAAACATGATGATAATGGGATCATTACTTTAAAGCTAATAACTTTGGAGTGGGACTTCCACTTCCAAAATTAAAATGATCGCCATATGGGTTGAGCTAATTGGCCTTAACAAGAAGCGCTTCATGGGAGGCAACCCATGTTTAATAATTTATTTTACTAGTTCTTGTTTTAGTTTTATGTTTGTTTTTTTATTTCTAATAAATAGTGTTTTTAAGATCCTTTGGACAAGAGGAGAAGAAACAAGTGTTTATGCCTCTCGATTTTATATACTAACACTCGAGCATCCTTATTTTTTATGAACTGATGGTTTTTCTTTAGTCATTTTCGAGGATATGTTGATGTGCAAAGGCATGTGAAGGAATGCAAAGAAATTAAAAGTTTCTTAGGTTCCAGTACAAATGGCGACCATCGGTATGTTGGTATCCGACCGTACCACGCGCCCGTACCACTTCATCAGCCCAAAGAGGAGAAACATGAAAGTTTTGTCGAAACCATCTGCAACTTTAGCGACCATTGGTACGGGGGCACCCGTCCATACCATCGCCCGTACCACTTCATCGACAAAACATCAATTTTTCAGAAAGGATCCAGTAGGTTTAGTGACCACCCGTACGGGGAGATATGACCGTACCGCACGTCTGTACCAAGTGTACCGACTCAACCATGTGGTGGCGACACCTAGTACGGGCGGGTTGTGCCCGTACCATCCGCCCGTACCGAGTGTCGGATCGCGACTTAAGCACATGAAGAGGTAAACCTAAACCCAAAATTTTCATATTCTTTCTCTTTCTTCTCCAAACTCCAAACCAAATCCATTGGATCTTCAAATTTGTTTGTTTTTTATTCGATTCCTATCACTGCATCGAACCATGGTACGTTTCTCCTCCGATCGACAACTTATTTTCAGCAAAACCATGTTCTAGCTCTTGCTATTATCAATCTAGACTTAGGTCTTATTATGAACTTCATCACCCTAATGAGCATGTTAGATTTCGAAATTTGAGGAGATCATTTTATAGGATATGTAGAGGATGATCATATGTCTATTTCTAGCGGATCAGAATTTTTATTTTTTTAAGTTTTAATTTGTGTTTAAAGATACTTAACTATTGATTAATTTGTAGATGAAACGAGGAGCCGCACACACGCCGTGGCTGCACAAGCCGCACCATTGGTTGAGAACACCCTTGCTGCGTTTGGCATCGAGTTCGATGATCAACTCCAAATAAAACTGGTTCAACCGCCTCAAGAAATGTGAGATCAAGTCAACAGAATGGACATGCCCCATATTCTGAACCAACTAGGCCTACGCCATGATTTCAATACCCTTTGCAACAATTTCGGTTTGCTTCACTTTGTTTTTCAGGAGGCCTCCACCTATCGCCTCTTGAGACTCGAGTTCCTTAGCACCTTGAAGCATACAGTGGGAATGTATCACACCCCGGAGGAAAATCAACCCGGAGTCGACTAGATATCCTTCCGTTTGATGAACCGTGATTACGAACTAACTCTAGATGAGTGGTGCCACTACTTTGGCTTTGATAACAACACCTCTGCCAACCGTTTCACTTGCTTTACTATAAATCCGTCTCCTCTCAATTATTTTAGTAGGATGAAGGTATCTGACACACTCCCTCTTAAGGGAATAATATTGAGTGCCACGCTATTCGCTATTTGTACTATGTTATTGCTAACACCTTGTAGGAACGTGCTGATTTCACAAGAATCAATGAATAGAACATGATTATCCTCGCAAAGGATGTGTTCCCAAATAGCAACATCCGTCCAAACTTGGGCGCCCTTCTCATCATTTACCTGAGCCACCAAGCACTTGAAGCTCAGGGCCCCATACGTGGAAGGGGGTCATCACCGTCCTGGCACAAGGACTTAACATCAATGTGACTAATTTACGAGCATTGGAAGGACCTCGTTGCATTGGTTTTACTACTCTAAATGCATGTGGTATGGTTAGAAAAATGAATGGTAGATATTACATCAACATACCGGAGATGATCACTTGATCTCTGCCCCTTTACCTATTGGTATATTCTCTATCGAGGATGGGCGTTCGTATAATGATGTGCAAGTTGAGGCAAATCTACCACAAGAACAAAATGAACCTGAAGGAGAAGAAAAAAGTTGAAGAAGAACATGCAGGACCTGAATTGGAGCATCAACCACTTCATGACTTCGCCACCTATCAGGATATGTACGCGCTCGAAGGAAGCATTGAGAACATGAGCAACCTCGCCATCAATCTTCAAGACTCCACCAACAATCTCGCTTCCCAATTCACTCATTGGAGCAGCCAATCGAACTTTGGGAGCTATCCTCCACCACCACAATGAGCTCAACCAGAGGGCTCGCAAAATGGTAAGCTTGGGGATGTGTTCCTCAAGCATTTTTATCCGTGTTAAGTCAATTTGTACTCCAGATCTTTGAAACACTCGTGTTGATTTTTATTTGCTTTCGATTTTAGTTCTTTTGTACTTTTATTTTTGTTGTTGTTGCCAATCTCTTTCTTTTTCCCTCTCAACCCCAAATTCACAAAAATACAAAAAGATTTTCCTTTTATCCTTGTTCATGAAAAAGCGGATTTACAATTGCCTCTTTGCTTTGATATTATTAATGAGAGTGATCTACTAAGAGTTTTGAAGGAACATATCGTAGGGAAGAGAAATGTGAAGTCATCTATAAGAGGTATGTCCTATGTCTCCCACTTTGGAAGTTTGAAATTGTTTATGCTAGTTAGTAGACTTGTTATGATATGGTATTAGTGGCAGTGATTTGAAACAATTGGAGTAGAGATTTTATTTCTATGTTTAATTAATTGTGGTAGCTCTTGCTCTAGTTCATTTAGTTAACCGAGTTTTTCCCTAGAAATAATATTGCCAAAAAAGTAAAACAGGAAAAATTCTAAAATTATGACTTGTATGATGACCGATTGTCTTAAGGGTTTAACTTTGAAGATACTTAACTCCATAGATATAGTGATAGAGTTGACAGCACTCCTGATAGGAATTGTTTGATTGAACTGAAGTCTAGTGGTGACTGAGATGCATGCCAAGCTGTAATGTTGTGAATCAAGTTTGATATTGCTTAAAGCTTGTCTACAAATTGTGGTGCACACTCTTGGAATGCTAACAACTCTGCTAGATTGCGCATGATTTGCGGTATAAATCCCAATTTCAACTATTGAGTTGAAGGCACAGGTAGCTAGCTACTCCTGTGCACTATTAGTTCCCTTGAGTGTTGCAGAAATATTACTAAAAGGTCATTCATGACTCTTGATTGGAAACTATCATTGGAATCCAAATGTATCACTTCTAAGTCGTGGCATGGACTCATAACTACTAGATGAATTTTCTTGAAAGGCGATGAATAGATAGTAAGTGTTTTGATAGTCTTGATCTATTGATGTGGGCGTCAATAAGATACTTCATTTCTTATACCTCTTTTGACATGAATGCTTGTACTTAACTTTGATGATAATAAACTTCCTAGTGTTACTTGGCATACCGAGAGTTAACTACTTAAGCTAGAGTGATTGTTTACACAACTAGTTATTCATGCTCATAAATGTTTGTTGTGATTGTCTCGAGTTATTGATGCTTGTATTATATTCTTGGCACTTCTATGACTATGCTAAGCTTTCGAATGGAAGAAGTGTTGGAGTCATAAGGCTACCACTTGTAAGTGAATTTAATTCCTCGTTATTTTGGTTTAAACACCAAATTCCTTATGGTTCTTTTTTTCTTGCTCGAGGATGATCAAGGCTAAGCTTGGGGAAGTTGATGGCTATGAAATACGTCACTTTTTCTCACGTTTAAACCTTTAGCTATGTCAAGAAATTGACTAAGTTTCTCTCTCAGTGAGCTAATAATGACTAATTATTGCAAAGATGTGCAATCTCTTCTATTTTTGAATGGTGTGCACGAAATCACGTAATAATGGCAAATGGACCTGCAATAACTGAAGAAAATCTCATCACAAGTACCCCAAAGTTGACCAGACGTCGAAAGGCGGTTCCAGGGATCTTAGTGGACATCGGTACATGCAACCCTTGACCGTACCGTCCGCTCGTATGGGGTGCCACAACCTTCCCGAGGTCAAACCCTATAAGTTCTGTGAAGGGACCGACACCAAAAAGAGAGCCATTCATCGTAAAACAGAGCCGCCATCCATCAAATCCATCTACACCACACCAAAGGAGATCCACCACCTTAGTCCATCCATTTAACCTCCCATCTCCGCCATATCCATAGCCATCATCATTGTAATAGAGATATCCTTGATAATTGGCGACCATTGTAAGAATATTGTGATTTCAATTCAAATATTTGCAACAATGATTTCTATATTTGATCTTGATATTATGTGTGAGTAGTCCTCATGGGCTGCGGGTTGGGGTGAATCCTCGCAACATTTTATATGCATCTAATCTCATGAATATGTGTAAGAATTGAATAGGAGCTTTGCAATCTTGTACCTTATTTCTTTGCCTCGAATCGATGATCTGCAGGTACCCATGTCTATCTGATCAATGAACGAAAGAGGTGGGATGAGGGGAGAACGACATGCTACCGCGAAACCTGAGTGATAGAAAGAGGAAAGTACGGTACATGTTTAGTGATTCACTCGTGATCAACAACACAATCATCTAGCTTAATTCTTTGGTTTGTATTCATTTGCTTAATAATTGTTGTTACTCACGGTTGTGGGAACAATGGTTGGACCAAGAGACTCTTGTCACCTCTGACTTTAGGGGCAAGAGTATTTACAGATGTGCTGCTCACAAATCTCTTATCACTATTTTATTTACTACACATTTGTGCTTCATTTCTATATGTATGCATAACTGCAGGAGAATCCTTGACCCTAGCCTATTTCCATCCATTGAACACAACCCACTCAAAGTAAACTAGATAGGTCTGGTAAACATAAAATTAAATTAACTAGCAAAGTCTTGTTGATGTTTCCTTTACACCATTTTACCAGTGCTTCCCAAGGTTCGATTAAACCTAGGTATTCTAGGGAAAAAGCTTATCATACTGCAATCCATAATCCGGATCGAAGGTATCAGTAGGCATCAGTGGTCCCATCGGGCAGGGCCCCGAGATCATGGCTTTCCGTGCAAAGGACCCACATAACAACTTTGTAAATACTACTCATTCATGGTTTCATGCACACGCATCGAGAATGGTCGACATACACACTGTACGAACAATGAGAGACCCCTCTAATGTGCAAAAACCACACCCCCAAAACTTAGCTCCCACAATTTGGAGATGAGTTAAACAAAGCTACGTGACTTAACAGTTAACACAAGTCGTCCACCCATGAATGCACCATATTGAGCACTTTACACGCTCGACAATACATCAGAAATTCATAATGGGAGTTAGAGCATTTAGTAGCGATCAACTCGAGGTCTAATCATTCCCCTCACCAAAAGTGGCACATGGTGAGGCCAGGAGATCTCATGTGGCCAATGGGTATGAATGCTACCAAGGCAGAGTCGCCAAACTACGTGGCTTAGGCAGGAACCCAAAAGTGGCCTACAATATTCGATCAATGCGACACGACCCCTTTTTCGTACCTACGAACATTTTGTTCCAGCAAGCTCACTTTTCCAGTTTCTTTCCCCTAAAGAAAAGAAGAAAAAATATGTTGTACGCAACCAAAATGATAATCAATGCTCCGATTTTGATTGGTGATGATGATGATAATGGATAGCTAAGAATCCAAATATGGCGGGATTTATGTAGCACCGGATGTAGGGGAGAAAATATAGTAAATAGAGAAGAATCCCAGCAACCGAACCCTACCCCCGCAACCTCGTGGGGCGGTGGTACCGCGGCGCCTTGGGGATCTTGCCACCAGCCACTCCAGCCTCCCTCCCCATCCTCTTATCCTCCTTCCGCTGCCACCGAAGGCGTCATCATATCAGCAGGATTATCATGAGTGCTAGTCTTGCATACCTTCAGTTTACCTTCGCAACGATGTCACGAACATAATGGTACTTGACATAAGTGTTCTTCGTCCTCTCGTGGAACATTTGATCTTTAGTAAGGCATATGTTACTTCGACTGTCACAAAATAGATTAATGCGAAAATCATCTCCACAAAGCTCAGTTTGCAAACCTTTCAACCAAACATATTCTTTCCAAGCTTCATCAAGAGCCATGTATTCTTCCTTGGTTGTAGATTGGGCAATAATTGTTTGTAACGTTGCCTTCTAATTCACATCACATCCACCAACAATAAACATATAACCTGTGAGGGACCTCCTCTTATCCAAATCAGCAGCAATCTGAATCAACATAACCAGCGAGTCCCTCACCGATCTTGCCAAACTTCAAGCAAGCTTTGTAAGTGCCAGGAAGGTACCTAAAAATCCACTAAATAGCTTTCCAATGTTCTTTACCAGGATTATCCATGTATCTTCTAAACAAACTGATGGCATATGAGAAATCAGGACAAAAACAAACCATGGCATACATGAAGGAACCAACAACAATAGAATATGGAACTCGTGACATGTACTCAATATTTTAAATGTTACCAGGACATTGCAATGTTGGAAACTTAAAGTGGGGAGCAATAGGAGTACTAACAGACTTTGCCTCATGCATATTAAAATGACGAAGAACTTTATTAACGTAATTTTGCTAACTAAGAAAAAACACACTAGATTTTCCATGCCTTGTAATTTTCATACCTAGTATTTTCTTAGCAGAACCAAGATCCTTCATCTCAAACTCACTACTTAATTGAGACTTTAAAGTAGCGATCTCTTTCTTGCTCTCGGTAGGATCAACATATCATCAACAACGGCAAGTATATAGGTGATCCATTAACAAACTTGATGTAAATATATCTATCATATTGAGATCTTTTAAAATCATGTGTAATCATAAATGATTCAAACCTTTTGTACCACTGTCTTCGAGACTATTTCAGAGCATAAAGGGACCTCTTTAACTTGCAAGCAAGATCATCTTTACCAGGCACAACAAAACCTTCTGTTTGTTCCATGTGTATCTACTCCTCAAGTTCTCCATGCAGAAAAATAGTCTTCACATCTAACTGCTCAAGGTCAAGATCATGCATAGCCACACTACCAAAGAATGCACAAAATGAACTATGCTTCACAACTGGAGAGAATACATAATTATAATCAATATCTGGAATTTGGCTGAAACCTTTTGCTACTAGCCCTGCCTTAAACCTTGGACGCTCATTAGGAGACACACCTTCCTTTCTCTTGAATATCCACTTACAGATGACCTTCTCTTGTAGGCAATCACACAACATCCCATGTGCCATTTTTATCAAGCGATTGCATCTCCCTCTTGCATAGAAGAAATACATTTCTCGAGGTCAATGGATGCAATTTCTTCTGAATATGTAGCAGGTTCAGAATCATGATCCACCTATTCAACACAACTCAAAGCATAACAAACCAGATTAAAATCTTCAATTAAAGGAGTACGTGGACCTTTTTACCCCTTGGTCTATCAACAACAATGGAATTATTTGTTTTCTGCAAAGCAGGTGATGAGTGTTGAACAACAGTGCTATCATTTTCAGGAACTTCTTTTTCTTTCTCCTCTGCGTGCTCACCTCCACGCTTATCTTCTGTTGCTCATCATCAGAAACATCAAAAAAATCAATAACATTAGAAAAATATGTAGATGTAATATCATTAAACATAACAAACTCATTAAAAACAACATTCCTACTCAGCAAAATCTTCTTAGTTTCAGGATTCCATAACCTATATGCCTTAACCAAGGAACGCACACTAACAACCCTAGGCTCTAGCTTTCCATTATCGAAATGTGTATAAGAAGTGCAACCAAAAAACTCAATTGTGAATAATCAACAGGTGAACCATACCATATCTCAATGGGAGTTTTCTTATCAAGTGGAATGCAAGGTGACACGTTGATCAAGTAACATGCGGTGGAGGCTGCTTCAGCCCAATAAAATTTGTCCATACCAGCAGTGGACATCATGCAACAAGCCTTGGAGATGATGGTTATTCTCATCCTCTCCACCACACCATTTTGTTGAGGAATGTATGGGATGGTGTGGTGTCTAGCAATGCTTCTCGGATAACCCCCAAGTGCAAGGTATCACTGTAGTACAATTCTATAAGTCTTTGAGTGTTGAACCCACGAGGAGTTGAAGGTAAACTATCTATTCTTGAAAGCCCTATAACACACTTATATGGCCTTTTATGCAAAGCTAGGAACTATAGTGTGTGTGTGTGGTTGTTTTTGATACTAACTAGAAAACAATAAAGTTTTTGGAAGCAAATACTATAGGTAAACTAGTGCAAATAAAATAGAGCTAGTGAAGTGGATGTCGATAACCCAAGTGAGAAAGTGATTAGGAAAATTGATATTTCATTTGGTTGGTTGTCACAATTAGTGAAGCACAAAGATAGTCTTTTTATTACTTCTTCTAAGGAGGATACATGAATAGGTGAAGCCATTTACATGAGCAAATACAACCCTAGTGATTGATCCCAAGGCCAATTAAGAGCAAACAAGGGAATTATTAAGACATAAAGTCCAACCATCGCATTTAGATCTAAGGTCTCATGATAATACCCTCATCAATGAACCATGAATTAATACAACATGTATCTCTAGACTTGGGATTCGGCTTCTGTCAAACTCCGGCTATCCCTCATCCTATCAACATGCAACAGTGACAACCTTGTGCGTCCCAATAATATGTGTGCACTCATATATCAATACAACAAGATCATCATAGAAGATAACATATACTTGTATGCAGCCACCAACAAACTATATCATAATTTCCATAAACAAGTCACTACTCAAACATCAACATAGAGATACAATAGATCATAGGAAAACAATATATTGCATCATACATTATGTTGCCAAGAGATTACAGTGGGGGTGATGAAGAGTTGCTGTAGATGGTGATGGAGATGAGCCTCCCCATGGGGGACATGCGGTGCCAACGTGGAGGAGGCGGCGGCGCTCCGACGCCCATCCTACGATGGCGGCTGCCCTAGGGGAGGAGACCCCTTGCCCATTCTTCTTCCTTGGATATGGTTCTTTTTGAAGAGCTTCTCCCCCTCCTTGATGGCTGCCAAGGAGGAGGATTTTCGTGGCTAGGGGTGGCTTCCTCCAAAAATAGGGTTTCCCCTTAGTATATAGATGTGAAGATGCAATCTAGGCAATTGGATTGATGCCCCTTTGATACAAGGGCTCTTGGGCACCACTAGAACCTTCCTAGGACTTTCATCTATCCTTTATGAGTCCATAAAGTCGTGGCTTGGCCGAATCCATTAAGTATTACAAGAGTTTGTGTCAATGACGTCACCAACTTTCGGAATCCCGAAACTGCACCTGGACTCCACAGTAATTGGGCTTCAGAATGAGCTTCTGTAGTCCGTTTGGGACGAATTTTATATCTGGAAGCATGATAAGAAAATTTTATACAACTTTTTGGTTTGCACTGTTTTCATTGCACGTCATCTTCATAGCTTTACATGGTAATCTTTTAAAAGTTTTTTTAGGTACAAATTCCAAGAAAACTCCATATTTCACCATAATGAGCGGTTTACTTCCATATTTGCCTATTTCTACTCAACAAAGTATAACACAAGAAATTGTGAAATTTTGAAACTATTAATAGGTTACCAATAAATATAATAAAGTTGCATAATAATAATAATTTTGACATAATTAACTACAAAGTTCATGTATGCATTTTATATGAATCAATTCCTTGCTAGAATAATCTTAAAAAACACTACTCCCTTCATACAAGTTTACAAGGCAATTACGTATTTCGAGAAAAAAAACTTTGACTACTAATTTGATCAAAAAAATATAAGATATTTATCACAAAAATTTACTATTGGAAACTTCTTTTGAATATGAATCAAATGGTATAATTTTTGTGACATATACCTTATATTTTGTTGACCAAATTTGTGGTTATTTTTTTTCGAAATGCTTAAATGGTCTATAAACTGGTATGGAGGGAAGTGGTATGGAGGTAGTAGAACAAAATTTCATGACATTGTCACTACAAAGAAATTTATCCTTCTTTCACTTTGCTTCTCTACCATAAATTTCCGCTTTCTAAAAGCATCAAACACGTGAGATTTATGTTTCAGAAATAAAATTCGCAATCTTCTGGAGTAATCATCAATGGTAGTAAGCATGTAATTAGCACCACCAGGGAAAGTCTTACGGGAAGGTCCCCACACATCAAAATGCATATAATCTAAAATCCCTTTAGTGGTACAAACGGGAACATTCAATTTAACTCTATTATGCTTACCAAAAATGCATTGCTCATGGAACTCCAACTTACTCAAATTGCAGCCATCTAGCAGATCTCTTATGTGCAATTCTGCTATGCCATGTTCACTCATATGTTTAAGACGCATATGTCGCATACTAGTTTTTTCAGGTTAATCAGGAATAACAACAACAATACCATGCAAAGTGCTACCTCTAAGAACATATATTTTTGCAGAATTCATATCACCTATCATGTGCATGAGAGAACCTTTTGATACCTTAATAAGTCTACGCCCACCGGCGTACTTGTACCCATAAACATCACGGGTACTAAGGGAGATTTCTAGCCATGGTTGGTACGTGTTTCACCCCAGTCAACGTGCATGTCATGCCATCATGTGTCCTGATCTGAACAGAACTGATGCCAAGAATATGACAAGGGTTGTCATTCCCCACACACACCAAATTCCAGTCTGCACACACTCATGTGAACTGATCCAATCTTTGTTACAAGAAATATGAAGCAAACATGCAATATCAAGGATCCATTCATCATCATGAGAAACATGCAGCAAAAACAGCTAGACATTCAACAACAAAATTATAACTAGAAACAATAACAGCCTTACCGTCACCATCATATTTTTTTCCGGTTGGTAAGTACTGTTTCTTTTCTCCTTGTTATGAAACTTCCAACAATTATCAATGTTGTGATTAGTTTTCTTACAATACCTGCAGAACTTGTTCCTTCGATTTGAGCAGCCTCTCTCGGTCTTGCTCTTATCTCTGTAGTTGTTGGTGTTTCTCTGCTCGGTCCTGCCTCAGACTTGCAGTGCTTCTGCCTTAGATGAAAACCCTCTACCTACACCATAGTTTTAATCGGTTCCCTTTGCTGGAGGGCCTCGTAAACTTCGTCAAAGGTCAGTTCATCATGACTTAATAATATGGTGTCCAGGAAATTTGTAAAGGAACTAGGCAGTGCGACTAAAAGTAGAAGAGCGTGATCCTCATCTTCATACTATACCTCCATGGACAGTAAGTCAGAAACAATCTCTATGAAGATAGATAGGTGATTCATCACCGATGGATCTTGTTGCAACTTGTGCAAGAACAATTTCATCTTCGCGTGCATCTTACTGGTTAGATCTTTGAACATGCAGATCGATTCCAGTTTCGACCACACGGCGTTGCAGTTTTCTGCAGCAGCTATTCCTGCAAAATATTATTGGAAGGATGAAGTTGAATCAAAAGAAAAGCCTTATAGTCCTTCCCCTTTCTTCACCTGTCCATGTCTTTGCATCTGGACTTTCCAAATCCTTTGAGTGCTTCATCTAGATCAGAAGTTTGGGCGAGAATCAACCTCATCTTCACTTGCCATAGAGAAAACCTTGTGGTGTAGTGCAGCTGTGCTAGATCAATCTTCAAAGAAGACATGTTGCAAATCCTAGGTTGAAACACGGGAACTGATACCACTTGTTATAAACACGAAAGCAATAATGAAGAACGAAGAGGAAATCATAGCGGGAGGCACAAGATTTTAACGTGGAAAACCCTCTGCAACAAAGAGAGATAAAAAACCACGGGTGTTAGCCATCAAAACTTCACTATATCGGGGAGTGATACGTCTCCGACGTATCGATAATTTCTTATGTTCCATGCTACTTTATTGATGATACCTACATGTTTTATGCACACTTTATGTCATATTCGTGCATTTTCTGGAACTAACCTATTAACAAGATGCCGAAGTGCCAGTTCTGTTTTCTGCTGTTTTTGGTTTCAGAAATCCTAGTAACGAAATATTCTCGGAATTGGACGAAATCAACGGGTTCCTATTTTGCCGGAAGCATCCAGAACACCGAGAGCGCAGAGAGGCCACGGGGGCCCACACATGGTGGTGGCGCGGCCAGGGCTGGGCGCGCCACCCTGTTGTTTGGCCGCCTCGTCGCCCTCCGACTCCGCCTCTTCGCCTATATAAAGGTCCCGACCTAAAACACGATACGAAAAAGCCACGGTGCGCGAAACCCGAGCCGCCGCCATCGCGAAGCCAAGATCGGGGACGGAGTCTCGTTCGGCACGCCGCCGGGACGGGGAAGTGCCCCAGAAGGCTTCTCCATCGACACCGCTGCCATCTCCACCGCCATCTTCATCAACGCTGCTCTCCCATGAGGAGGGAGTAGTTCTCCATCGAGGCTCGGGGCTGTACCGGTAGCTATGTGGTTCATCTCTCTCCTATGTAGTTCAATACAATAATCTCATGAGCTGCCTTACATGATTGAGATTCATATGATGATGCTTGTAATCTAGATGTCATTATGCTAGTCAAGTGGGTTTTACTTATGTGATCTCCGGAGACTCCTTGTCCCACGTGTGTAAAGGTGACGGTTGTGCACCGTGTGGGTCTCTTAGGCTATATTTCACAGAATACTTATTCACTGTTATGAATGGCGTAGTGAAGTGCTTATATATATCTCTTTATGATTGCAATGTGTTTTGTATCACAATTTATCTATGTGCTACTCTAGTGATGTTATTAAAGTAGTTTTATTCCTCCTGCACGGTGTAATGGTGACGGTGTGTGCATCCGTGTTAGTACTTGGCGTAGGCTATGATTATGATCTCTTATAGATTATGAAGTTAACTATTGCTATGATGGTATTGATGTGATCTATTCCTCCTACATGGTGTGAAGGTGACAGTGTGCATACTATGCTAGTACTTGGTTTAGTCGTGTCGATCTTTCATGCACTCTAAGGTTATTTAAATATGAACATTGAATTGTGGAGCTTGTTAACTCCGGCATTGAGGGTTCGTGTAATCCTACGCAATGTGTTCATCATCCAACAAGAGAGTGTAGAGTATGCATTTATCTATTCTGTTATGTGATCAATGTTGAGAGTGTCCACTAGTGAAAGTCTAATCCGTAGGCCTTGTTCCTAAATATCGCTATCGCTGCTTGTTCTTGTTTCTGCGTTACTACTCGCTTGTTTACTTCCTACAATATTACTACCATCAATGCACGCCAGCAAGCTATTTTTCGCGCCGTACTACTGCTCATACTTATTTATACCACCTGTATTTCACTATCTCTTCGCCGAACTAGTGCACCTATTAGGTGTGTTGGGGACACAAGAGACTTCTTGCTTTGTGGTTGCGGGTTGCATGAGAGGGATATCTTTGACCTCTTCCTCCTGAGTTCGATAAACCTTGGGTGATCACTTAAGGGAAAACTTGCTGCTGTTCTACAAACCTCTGCTCTTGGAGGCCCAACACTGTCTACAAGAATAGAAGCACCCGTAGACATCAAGCTATTTTCTGGCGCCGGGGAGGAAAGGTAAAAGGTACTCACACTCGGATCTCGGCTACTAAGCTATTTTCCGACGTTGTAAGTACTCGAAGCTATTTCCTTTAGACTCTGCAATTGCGACATTTGGTTTCTTGTTTACACTAGTTAGGCATAATGGACAACAATGACCTTCTTATTCTATTTCCTGATTTAAGACATGGATGGTTTGATGCGAAAATTAAAAAACCCATGGAACATATTAATATGAATGCTTTGAACACTATTGTTGCTAATGCTATGGAAAATTCTAAGCTTGGGGAAGCTGGCTTTGATGAGCATGATATTTTTAGTACCCCAAGCATTGAGGAGAAAATTTACTTTGATGATACTATGCCTCCTATATTTGATGATGAGAATAATAATGATAGCTACTTTGTTGAATTTGCTCCCACTACAACTAATAAAATTGATTATGCCTATGTGGAGAGTAATAATTTTATGCATGAGACTCATGATAAGAATGCTTTATGTGATAGTTATATTGTTGAGTTTGCTCATGTTGCTACTGAAAGTTATTATGAGAGAAAAATATGGTGGTAAAAATTTTCATGTTACTAAAACACCTCTCTATGTGCTGAAATTTTTGAAGCTACACTTGTTTTATCTTCCTATGCTTGTTACTTTGCTCTTCATGAACTTGTTTATTTACAAGATTCCTATGCATAGGAAGCATGTTAGACTTAAATGTGTTTTGAATTTGCCTCTTGATGCTCTCTTTTGCTTCAACTTCTATTTCTTGCGAGTGCATCATTAAAACTGCTGAGCCCATCTTAATGGCTATAAAGAAAGAACTTCTTGGGAGATAACCCATGTGTTTATTTTACTACAGCAATTTTTGTTTTGTTGAGTCTTGGAAGTTGTTTACTACTGTAGCAACCTCTCCTTATCATGTTTTTGTGCCAAGTAAAGTTTCTATGTTAAAGTTGATGTTATATTTGGGATCGCTGCGCAGAAACAACATTGCTGTCTGTCACGAATTCTGGCACAAGTCTCTGTAGAAAATTCGAACAAATCTGCCAATTTACGAGCGTGATCCTCAGATATGTACGCAACTTTCATTAGTTTTGAGTTTTTCCATTTGAGCAAGTCTGGTGCCATTTTAAAATTCGTCTTTACGGACTGTTCTGTTTTTGACAGATTCTGCCTTTTATTTCGCATTGCCGCTTTTGTTAAGTTGAATGAGTTTCTTTGTTCCATTAACTTTCAGAAGTTTTGTGCAATGTCCAGAAGTGTTAAGAATGATTGTGTCACCTCTGAACATGTGAATTTTGATTATGCACTAACCCTCTAATGAGTTTGCTTGAAGTTTGGTGTGAAGGAAGTTTTCAAGGATCAAGAGAGGAGTATGATATACTATGATCAAGAGGAGTGAAAGCTCTAAGCTTGGGGATGCCCCGTGGTTCATCCCTGCATATTTCAAGAAGACTCAAGCGTCTAAGCTTGGGGATGCCCAAGGCATCCCCTTCTTCATCGACAACATCATCAGGTTCCTCCCCGAAACTATATTTTTATTCAGTCACATCTTGTGTTCTTTGCTTGGAGCGTCGGTTTGTTTTTGTTTTTGTTTTTGTTTGAATAAAATGGATCCTAGAATTCACTTTGTGGGAGAGAGACACGCTCCGCTGTTGCATATGGACAAATATGTCCTTAGGTTTTACTCATAATGTTCAAGGCGAAGTTTCTTCTTCGTTAAATTGTTATATGGTTGGAATTGGAAAATGCTACATGTAGTAATTCTAAAATGTCTTGGATAATGTGATACTTGGCAATTGTTGTGCTCATGTTTAAGCTCTTGCATCATATACTTTGCACCCATTAATGAAGAAATACATAGAGCTTGCTAAAATTTGGTTTGCATATTTGGCCTCTCTAAAGTCTAGATAATTTCTAGTATTGAGTTTTGAACAACAAGGAAGACGGTGTAAAGTCTTATAATGTTTACAATATGTCTTTTATGTGAGTTTTGCTGCACCGGTTCATCCTTGTGTTTGTTTCAAATAACCTTGCTAGCCTAAACCTTGTATCGAGAGGGAATACTTCTCATGCATCCAAAATCCTTGAGCCAACCACTATGCCATTTGAGTCCACCATACCTACCTACTACATGGTATTTCTCCGCCATTCCAAAGTAAATTGCTTGAGTGCTACCTTTAAAATTCCATCATTCGCCTTTGCAATATATAGCTCATGGGACAAAATAGCCTTAAAAACTATCGTAGTATTGAATATGTACTTATGCACTTTATCTCTTATTAAGTTGCTTGTTGTGCGATAACCATGCTTGGGGACGCCATCAACTACTCTTTGTTGAATATCATGTGAGTTGCTATGCATGTCGTCTTGTCTGAAGTAAGAGGGATCTACCACCTTAATGGTTGGAGCATGCATATTGTTAGAGAAGAACATTGGGCCGCTAACTAAAGCCATGAATCATGGTAGAAGTTTCAGTTTGGACATATATCCTCAATCTCATATGAGAATAATAATTGTTGCTACATGCTTATGCATTAAAGAGGAGTCCATTATCTGTTGTCCATGTTGTCCCGGTATGGATGTCTAAGTTGAGAATAATCAAAAGCGAGAAATCCAAAATGCGAGCTTTCTCCTTAGACCTTTGTACAGGCGGCATGGAGGTACCCCTTTGTGACACTTGGTTGAAACATGTGTATTGCGATGATCCGGTAGTCCAAGCTAAGTAGGACAAGTTGCGGGCACTATTAGTATACTATGCATGAGGCTTGCAACTTGTAAGATATAATTTACATAACTCATATGCTTTATTACTACCGTTGACAAAATTGTTTCATGTTTTCAAAATAAAAGCTCTAGCACAAATATAGCAATCGATGCTTTCCTCTTTGAAGGACCTTTCTTTTATTTTTATTGTTGAGTCAGTTTACCTATCTCTCTCCACCTTAAGAAGCAAACACTTGTGTGAACTGTGCATTGATTCGTACATACTTGCATATTGCACTTGTTATATTACTCTATGTTGACACTATCCATGAGATATACATGTTATAAGTTGAAAGCAACCGCTGAAACTTAATCTTCCTTTGTGTTGCTTCAATACCTTTACTTTCATTTATTGCTTTATGAGTTAACTCTTATGCAAGACTTATTGATGCTTGTCTTGAAGTACTATTCATGAAAAGTCTTTGCTTTATGATTCATTTGTTTACTCATGTCATTACCATTGTTTTGATCGCTGCATTCATTACATATGTTTACAAATAGTATGATCAAGATTATGATGGCATGTCACTTCAGAAATTATCTTTGTTATCGTTTTACCTGCTCGGGA
Source organism: Lolium multiflorum (assembly GCA_030979885.1). NCBI lineage: Eukaryota > Viridiplantae > Streptophyta > Magnoliopsida > Poales > Poaceae > Lolium > Lolium multiflorum. The sequence continues at coordinate 62,204 of JAUUTY010000632.1, read as the reverse complement.
CGAGCAGAACTAAGCTTGGTGATGCTGATACGTCTCCGACGTATCGATAATTTCTTATGTTCCATGCTACTTTATTGATGATACCTACATGTTTTATGCACACTTTATGTCATATTCGTGCATTTTGGAACTAACCTATTAACAAGATGCCGAAGTGCCAGTTCATGTTTTCTGCTGTTTTTGGTTTCGAAATCCTAGTAACGAAATATTCTCGGTTGGACGAAATCAACGTCCGGTTCCTATTTTGCCCGGAAGCATCCGACACCCGAGAGCCGGAGAGGGGCCACAGGGGGCCTACACATGGTGGTGGCACGGCCGGGGCTGGGCCGCGCCCCCGTTGTTTGGCCGCCTCGTCAGCCCTCCGACTCCGCCTCTTCGCCTATATAAAGGTCCCTAACCTAAAACACGATACGAAAAAGCCACGTACGCGAAACCTTCCAGCCGCCGCCATCGCGAAGCCAAGATGGGGGACGAGTCTGTTCGGCACGCCGCCGGACGGGGAAGTGCCCGGAAGGCTTCTCCATCGACACCGCTGCCATCTCCACCGCCATCTTCATCAACGCTGCTGCTCCCATGAGGAGGAGTAGTTCTCCATCGAGGCTCGGGGCTGTACCGGTAGCTATGTGGTTCATCTCTCTCCTATGTAGTTCAATACAATAATCTCATGAGCTGCCTTACATGATTGAGATTCATATGATGATGCTTGTAATCTAGATGTCATTATGCTAGTCAAGTGGGTTTTACTTATGTGATCTCCGGAGACTCCTTGTCCCACGTGTGTAAAGGTGACAGTGTGTGCACCGTGTGGGTCTCTTAGGCTATATTTCACAGAATACTTATTCACTGTTATGAATGGCGTAGTGAAGTGCTTATATATATCTCTTTATGATTGCAATGTGTTTTGTATCACAATTTATCTATGTGCTACTCTAGTGATGTTATTAAAGTAGTTTTATTCCTCCTGCACGGTGTAATGGTGACAGTGTGTGCATCCGTGTTAGTACTTGGCGTAGGCTATGATTATGATCTCTTGTAGATTATGAAGTTAACTATTGCTATGATGGTATTGATGTGATCTATTCCTCCTACATGGTGTGAAGGTTACAGTGTGCATACTATGCTAGTACTTGGTTTAGTCGTGTCGATCTTTCATGCACTCTAAGGTTATTTAAATATGAACATTGAATTGTGGAGCTTGTTAACTCCGGCATTCGTGTAATCCTACGCAATGTGTTCATCATCCAACAAGAGAGTGTAGAGTATGCATTTATCTATTCTGTTATGTGATCAATGTTGAGAGTGTCCACTAGTGAAAGTCTAATCCCTAGGCCTTGTTCCTAAATACTGCTATTGCTGCTTGTTACTGTTTTACTGCGTTACTACTACTGCTTGTTTACTTCCTACAATATTACTACCATCAACTGCACGCCAGCAAGCTATTTTCTGGCGCCGTACTACTGCTCATACTTATTTATACCACATGTATTTCACTATCTCTTCGCGAACTAGTGCACCTATTAGGTGTGTTGGGGACACAAGAGACTTCTTGCTTTGTGGTTGCGGGGTTGCATGAGAGGGATATCTTTGACCTTTTACTCCCTGAGTTCGATAAACCTTGGGTGATCCACTTAAGGGAAAACTTGCTGCTGTTCTACAAACCTCTGCTCTTGGAGGCCCAACACTGTCTACAAGAATAGAAGCACCCGTAGACATCAGGGAGCATTTACAAATGTCATGGTTTATCTTATGAAGCGATAAGCCCTAGCTAGCGGCTTACAAGAGGTACAAATAGGCGGTGATGACGAAACCTACCGGTGACGGGCTTGCGGACCTCGCTCGGCTCATCAGAAGTTAGCCTCCCTTTTATATTTATTTGGATCACAATATAACACGTGTTGGGATATGGTGTGGGGGAGCTTAGGATCCCATACCGATCTCCGGCGGTGAAGATCTAGTCGACAACGAGCTTGGCGCGACGGGGCAGCCGGTGGAAACCACGCTTTGACCTCGGTCTTGGCAGACGATGGTGGCGTCACTTGACGTCGTTCCTTATCGAAGACATCTTCTTTGCTTGTCTCTTGGTCACGCTTGGGAGCGGCGAATCTTGCAGGTTGTCGGCGGGTGGTGTGGGGGCTACGGGCTTTGCTTCAATAAAGGAGGTGGACCTAGGTTCCCTCTCAAGCCAAGACGAAGATCTGCTTGGCGCATGTCTTCATTGATCTTGCCGAAGTGTCGTGTCCCGCAAGGCTCCGCTGGTGAACTCCACTATGCGACTCATGCTTGGAGATTTCCGAATCGGATGAGATCCTATCGCGCGTAACTGTATTTTTTCTAATCGTTCGATTTCATATGGAGCGATGCAAAAGCTCTGCAATATGTCGCTATCCTGAGACATGTCTTTAGTTCCATGATGACGTTAGTAGCGGATTATGTCATGGAAGCCAAGATCTGAGGACTATTATAGTTCGAGTCCGGGTGAAGATGAGGGGTTGGTCTTGTGATTCGTGACTTGGAGGAACAGCATTGGCAAATGGGGACCACAACACAACAAAAGTTAAAAGTCTAATCTTCAAGGTGAAAACCAAGATCTGCCTTAAATGGTTGTGTCTGCCAATACCCTTGTTGAATGCATTAATTTTTAGAGCGTGGATCTTCTACATAGTGAAAACCCATGATCTATGATCAAGATGACGACGGCGCTTATGCATTGTCCTCTTCTTGGGGGTGTCGCTTTTGGAGAAGATGGATTTCTGGTATTGTTTTGGTGGTGTTTGGTCTACTGATACAAAGATCACTATTTTTTGTAGGAGTAATTCTTTTTTTAACCGGACGCTCTGTTGTTGCAAAGGCTATGGATAATTAGTATTTTCTCGTTATTAATGTATTATCTTTGTCAAGAAAATGCTGTACGTAGCGTCCATCGTGCCAGACTCTTCCCTTTCTCTCTGACTTACCTGTTAAGCAAACGTGGCGTGAATCAAATAAGATCCAATAGGCCATACCGGAGCCGAAGCCAACACGTTGGCGCCGAACTCCCAAGACGACGTACGTGGTGCGCACCATCGCAGATCAGACAGGCTGCACGCGGCCGCACAAGATCACGCCCCACGGCGACCGAAGTTCGAGAACGTCACCGCCATGCGAAACACGTACGGCGACCATCCACATCCCGTCGACGCTTCAACGTTCGCCACCGTACCGCGATCACTCGAGAAGAAACGTAGACGACTAGACGTACGCAGGTGCGCGGAAGCATCGTGTCACGATGGCGCCGGCCAACTGAATTTTCCGTCCGACGTAGTACCTCGCGAGCGGCCGGCGAGGCGGTGACTGCTGCGTGCCGGCCGTGTCGACGCGGCGGCCGGCCGGCGAGGCGGTGACTGCCGTGTGGAGCTGTGGTGCGGTGGCGCAGCGCCGGCCGGCTGTTGCGTCCGAAAGCGATCAGTCGATCCAGCTGCAGGTCGGCACGGAGTTATCTATCAACACCGGCGGGCGGGCGGGCCGAACGCCGACGTCGCTGTCTCGCCCTTTCCACCGCGCGCCAAGTTGGGTTGCCGCCGGTCGACGTGCACGAAGCTACGAACCGGCCCGAGTATTTTGTTTCCACTTGCGGCGCCGCTGCGTAGTCGTCGCACATGTCAAGCTGCAATTCCCCCGACGGTGGAATACGGATTTGATCGATTCGTCGACAACTCGTCACGCCACGCCACGGCAGCACGTGAATAACAGGTCTTTCTCGGCGGCTCGATCGGTCGATTCTCGCGAGGTTGAGCAGTAACTTCTGGACTCTGCATGCATCTGGTGCTGCGAACTGAAGCGGAGAGGTTTCCCGCCTCTTTAATTTTCTTGCAAGTTACGGTGTTTCTTCGACGCGAGTGCAAGTTACTACAGTGCACGCAAAGGGGATTGGCGTGGCAGAGTATCAAATCCTTTACAGTTTGATCAAGCAACTGAAATGAGTATTGACAAAGTGAAGGAACCAGAATTTCAGTTCAAATAATCTCCAATTTCCATTCATGTGTATGTTACAGGGTATATACTACTACTAGTTCATCATGTATGAACTACTACGAACTAGTACAATACGGTGACGGCCACAGAACAAAGTACTCTGCCATCGTTACAAAGAACCAACCAACAAGACGAAGATCCACCTATACCTATATGAGTATGTATGACTACCTATGATATGATGTACTGTATCACTCACTCACTCGCTCAATCTGTACATGAGCAGGAACAAATTAAACCAAACGAATGAATCCAATAGTGTTGACCAAACGGACGGACTCTGAGATCGATGGACCAAAAACTTGTGCTGGCTGGATCGATGGGATCCATGCATGCAGCTAGATGTAGAATCATTCACGCCGTGAGGAGGCGTGGCTTCTTGAAGGCGAGCGGGCTCTGCACCTCCTCCTCGTCCTCCCACATCATCTTGTTGCCCTTGGCGCAGGGGCGCCACACGAACTCCGGCACGGCGGGGATGTTGAGGTCGAACGCGGCCCGGGCGGCGGAGGAGCCCGCGTTGGCGCCGGTGCTCCCGACCTCGGACTCGGCGGCCGCCGCGACGGCCAATAGCTCGGTGTTGGACGAGGCGGTGGCGGTGGCGTTCACGCCCACGCCGCCGTCGTAGTGCTTCCGCTTGTGCCCGCCCAGCGCCTGCCCGGTGGGGAACTCCTTCTGGCAGATGGAGCACCTGTGGACCCTGCCGGTGGTTGTGCCGTCGGAGGACGCGGCGGTGGACGACGTGGCCGGCTCGGCGGGCGCCACGACGGCCGAGACGACGGGGGGCGCGAGTGGAGCGGTGGAATCGGCGGGAGGGGCCGGCTGCTTGACCCGGTGGCTCGTCTTGTGGCCGCCGAGCGCCTGGTAGGAGCCGAAGGACTTGCCGCAGACGGAGCACCTGAACTCGGCCGGTGCCGACAGCGAGGGCTGCGGCGCCTGGACGCGGTGGTTGCCGCCGCCGCCGCTGCGGGAGAGCATGAGGAGGCAGAGCGCGAGGTTCTCCTCCTCGGAGCGGTGGCGGCGCGAGCGCTTCTTCTTGGCCCAGCCCTGCAGCACGTGGCCGCTCTCCTCGCCGCTGCTGAGGCTGAAGGCCGCGGAGGTCTCCTCGTCGTGGTGGTGGTGCGGCTGCTCTACGGCGGCCGGGATCAGGGCGTGGAGCGCTTCCATGGCCGAAGACGACATGGCACCGGCTTCACAAGCTGATGATCGAGGAGCTAAAGCGCAGGAGAGAAGATGGACGCGTTCCTGCGTGGGACTTGTTCTTCTTCTTGAGCCTGAGCGAGCGGTGGCTGGAGTGTGGTGGAGCTAGGGTGGGTGTGGTGTGGGGGAGTGGTGGAGTGAGATGGTTTTAAAGCGGCGGGAGAAGAAGTTGCGTCGCAGGTGGGGCAAGGTGGGCGATGATGATGCGGCGTGGGCGCGCGCACGAGGCGGGGGGCGCGCGGGGAGGCTGACGGGCGGGGCCGGCGGCAGTGGTTGGTTCGTTAGTTAGGAGCCGGTGGAGTGGCGGCGAAGGCTGTGCTGTGCTATGGTGTGGTGGGTGGTGGAGGAGAGGTTGGCTTGGGAACGAACGAATGAGTCGTGGTCAACGTGGAGGGGAAGACACGGCCGTGGGAGGAAGGAGAGTGTGGGAGTGTGATGCCGGCCAAGAGTGAGGACTGAAGGTGGAGGGGGCTGCCTGCCAAGTGTGGACTATGTGATGCGGTCGTCGTCTGCTGGGCGGATTGGTGGTGCAACGGTGTAACCCGGCCCGGTAACGCTGTTTTCTATCAACACCATTGCTCAAGGTGGAGAACCATTTTACTCCCTATGTATTTTACTATAAGACATTATCCATATTGTTTTAGTAATATAAAATGTCTTACATTTCAACTCGGAGTTAGCACTTTTCTGTAGCCTTTTATTAGCATGCCATGTCACCAAAATGTCTTGAGATGTGTGATGTTACTAGCTATGTTACTCCCACTATGAGCAGTCTTAGGATCGGTGTAGGCAGTTATGCTCCTCTGCTCGCCATCCCATGTTCAACCTGTTCCACTTGTCACCCACCCACCCACTTCTCTCTCCTCGCCTTTTCTTTCTTTCTCCCTTCTTCCTCCGATGTGAAGGATCATCACCGATGTCATTCAATCGATGCCGCATTTGTACTCGCCAGCTGGACGCCGATGCCCGCTGTGCAGGGCGCACTGCACCTCGCCCATCACGACCCATCCTTGTCTTCTCCGACGACGTGGGCTTCTTCTGCGGGCTCGGCGCAGGCGGTCGCAGAAGGTTTTGGCAGCGATCCGAGAGATGGGGAGGCAGCGGCGCATGAAGGCGGCGGCCGGAGTGGTTAGACGTGGTACGAGGAACCCTATCATGTGAGTAGGAAAGAACGAGCGGGCCGTGCGGGTTGTTTGTCCAGAGAAAAAAAACGCTTCGGTCATGCCTAAGCAACGCGGTGGCATTTGCACGAAAATACTGCGAGGAATAGGGGTATCACCATATACCGATTCGGTGGGAGCTCGGGAAGCTGTGGAAATCTAGGGTCTGGTAGCTTCCCAAAATCGTGAAGGAATCATGGGAAACAACCGGAAAAAAGGGCTTAAAATCGAGTTCTTTTCAGCTTAAGCTTATTTAGACCTCTAAGTTGTCCAAAAGCTCTAAAAGAACTGGGCCTATGAGAGATTAACATTTTTTTGCGAATAGGACATTGGCATTAAAAGAAACATCGAATAGTACAAAGCAGTGATACGTCTCCAACGTATCGATAATTTCTTATGTTCCATGCTACTTTATTGATGATACCTACATGTTTTATGCACATTATATGTCGTATTTACGCATTTTCTGGAACTAACCTATTAACAAGATGCCGAAGAGCCGTTGCTGTTTTGGTTTCAGAAATCCTAGTAACGAAATATTCTCGGAATTGGACGAAATCACCGCCCGGGGTCCTATTTTGCGAAGCTTCCAGAAGACCGAAGAGGGAAGGAAGTGGGGCCACGAGGCGCCGACACCACAGGGCGGCGCGGCCCAGGCCCTGGCCGCGCCGGCCTGTGGTGTGGGCTCCTCGCGCCGCCTCTTGACCTACCCTTTCGCCTACTTAAAGCCTCCGTCGCGAAACCCCCGATGCGAACGATACGGAAAACCTTCGAGACGCCGCCGCCGCGATCCCATCTCGGGGATTCAGGAGATCGCCTCCGGCACCCTGCCGGAGAGGGGATTCATCTCCCGGAGGACTCTTCATCGCCATGATCGCCTCCGGAGTGATGAGTGAGTAGTTCACCCCTGGACTATGGGTCCATAGCGTAGCTAGATGGTTGTCTTCTCCTTATTGTGCTTCATTGTTGGATCTTGTGAGCTGCCTAACATGATCAAGATCATCTATATGTAATTCTATATGTTGTGTTTGTCGGGATCCGATGGATAGAGAATACTATGTTATGGTGATTATCAATCTATTGTTTATGTGTTGTTTATGATCTTGCATGCTCTCCGTTATTAGTAGAGGCTCGGCCAAGTTTGTACTCTTAACTCCAAGAGGGAGTATTTATGCTCGATAGTGGGTTCATGCCTTCATTGACACCTGGGACAGTGACGAAAGTTCTAAGGTTGTGATGTGTTGTTGCCACTAGGGATAAAACATTGATGCTATGTCTAAGGATGTAGTTGTCGATTACATTACGCACCATACTTAATGCAATTGTCTGTTGCTTTGCAACTTAATACTGAAAGGGGTTCGGATGATAACCTGAAGGTGGACTTTTTAGGCATAGATGCGTTGGATGGCGGTCTATGTACTTTGTCGTAATGCCGGATTAAATCTCACTATATTTATCATATCATGTATATGCATTATGCCCTTCTCTATTTGTCAATTGCCCGACTGTAATTTGTTCACCCAACATGCTTTTATCTTATGGGAGAGACACCTCTAGTGACTGTGGACCCGGTCCTATTCTTTACATCGCATACAATCTCTGCAATTGTTCTTTACGTTTTCTTTGCAAACATCTTCCACACAATACGATTAATCCTTTGTTACAGCAAGCCGGTGAGATTGACAACCTCACTGTTTCGTTGGGGCAAAGTACTTGGTTGTGTTGTGCAGGTTCCACGTTGGCGCCCTGTTGTTGTGCCGCATCACATTTCGCCACCATCAACCTTCAACGTGCTTCTTGACTCCTCTGGTCCGATTAAACCTTGGTTTCTTCGAGGGAAACTGCCACCGTGCGCATCATACCTTCCTCTTGGGGTTCCCAACGGACGTGTACATCTACGCGCATCAAGCAAATTTCTGGCGCCGTTGCCGGGGAGATCAAGACACGCAGGGGAGTCTCCACTTCTCAATCTCTTTACTTTGTTTTTGTATTGCTTTATTTTATTTACTACTTTGTTTGCTGCACCTAAACAAAACACACAAAAAATTAGTTGCTAGTTTTACTTTATTTACTGTCTTGCTCTCTATATCAAAAACACAAAAATTAGTTACTCGTCTTTACTTTGTTTGCCTAGTTTACTTTTTGCTTATTGCATCATGTTTCCTTTTAATTTTACCACAAAAGACATACCGGTAGGACGTGGGTCTATAGTTGGGAGAAATAATATAGAAGAATTTTTCAATCATGTTAGTATTATTGAAGATTTTGAAGATAGACACTTGGTAGAACTTGCACCTACCTATGAAATTGCTGCTGCTGCTTTAGTTCGTATGTTGGAAACTAAATTTGTTAATCTCAATCCTATAATCCAACACATGTTTCTTACACTTGGTGATATGGAAGAAGGGGAAAAGAAAGATTTTGTTTTAGAAACTCTTCTTAGAGAATTTGGTGGTCTAGCAAGAGAGGCTAGAAAGGTCTTTGCTAAATTTAATATGCTAGGTTCTCATACTAATTTTGTTGGTCTCCTTGAAAAATGGACATGGATAGAGTAAGGTACACTAATAATATTAATGATGGTGGGGAGATCAAAGCACCAATACCATGTAAACTCCTAGCTATGAATGATGCACTAGAAAATAACTATGCTTGGCTTGTTCCTGAAAATTTATTCGATGAGAATAGCAAGCCCAAAACTAATGAAAAGGGAGACGCTAAAACATATGTATCTAATATACTATGCTTGGTTGAGAAAACCCCCAACACCCTGATGGCGTGTAACTCACACGTTCGTTGGGAACCCCAAGAGGAAGGTATGATGCGCACAGTAGCAAGTTTTCCCTCAGAAAGAAACCAAGGTTTAATCGAACCAGGAGGAGCCAAGAAGCACGTTGAAGGTTGATGGTCGCGAAATGTGATGCGGCGCAACACCAGGGATTCCGGCGCCAACTAGGAACCTGCACAACACAACCAAAGTACTTTGTCCCAACGAAGCAGTGAGGTTGTCAATCTCACCGGCTTGCTGTAACAAAGGATTAAACGTATCGAGTGGAAGATGTTTGCAAAGAAAACAGTAAAACAAGTAGATTGTATGCTATGTAAAGAATAGGACCGGGGTCCACAGTTCACTAGAGGTGTCTCCCATAAGATAAAGCATGTTGGGTGAACAAATTACAGTCGGGCAATTGACAAATAGAGAAAGGCATAATAATGCATATACATGACATGGTAAATATAGTGAGATTTAATCCGGGCATTACGACAAAGAACATAGACCGCCATCCAACGCATCTATGCCTAAAAAGTCCACCTTCAGGTTATCGTCCGAACCCCTCCGTATTAAGTTGCAAAGCAACACAATTGCATTAAGTATGGTGCGTAATGTAATCAACAACTACATCCTTAGACATAGCATCAATGTTTTATCCCTAGTGGCAACAGACATCACAACCTTAGAACCTTCTGTCACGATCCCAGATTCAATGAAGGCAAGAACCCACTATCGAGCATAAATACTCCCTCTTGGAGTTAAGAGCAAAAACTTGGCCAGAGCCTCTACTAATAACGGAGAGCATGCAAGATCATAAACAACACATAAACAATAGATTGATAATCACCATAATCATAGTACTCTCTATCCATCGGATCCCGACAAACACAACATATAGTATTACAGATAGATGATCTTGATCATGTTAGGCAGCTCACAAGATCCAACAATGAAGCACAACAAGGAGAAGACGACCATCTAGCTACTGCTATGGACCCATGGTCCCGGGGTGAACTACTCACTCATCACTCCGGAGGCGATCATGGCGATGAAGAGTCCTCGGGAGATGAATCCCCTCTCGGCGGGTGCGGAGGCGATCTCAATCCCCGAGATGGGATTCGCGGCGGCGGCGTCTCTAGATTTTCCGTATCGTGGCTCTCGGTACTGGGGGTTTCGCGCGGGAGCTTTAAGTAGGCGGAAGGTCAACGCGAGGGGCCACACGAGGGCCCCGGGGGCAGGGCCGCGCGGCCAAAGGGCCGCGCCGGCCACCCCCTGGCTGCCTCGTGGCCACTTCGTTAGGTCTTCGGTCTTCTGGAAGCTTCGTGCAAAATAGGACCTGGGCGAAAGTTTCGTCAATTCCGAGAATATTTCTTTACTAGGATTTCTGAAACCAAAAACAGCAGAAAACAAACTGGCTCTTCGGCATCTTGTTAATAGGTTAGTTCAGAAAATGCATAAATATGACATATAATGTGCATAAAACATGTAGGTATCATCAATAAAGTAGCATGGAACATAAGAAATTATCGATACGTTGGAGACGTATCAGCATCCCAAGCTTAGTTCGCTCGTCGAGCAGGTAAAACGATAACAAAGATAATTTGAAGTGACATGCCATCATAATCTTGATCATACTATTTGTAAACATATGTAATGAATGCAGCGATCAAAGCAATGGTAATGACATGAGTAAACAACTGAATCATATAGCAAAGACTTTTCATGAATAGTACTTCAAGACAAGCATCAATAAGTCTTGCATAAGAGTTAACTCGTAAAGCAATAAATCAAAGTAAAGGTGTTGAAGCAACACATAGGAAGATTAAGTTTCAGCGGTTGCTTTCAACTTGTAACATGTATATCTCATGGATATTGTCAACATAAAGTAATATAACAAGTGCAATATGCAAGTATGTAGGAATCAATGCACAGTTCACACAAGTGTTTGCTTCTTAAGGTGGAAGGAGATAGGTAAACTGACTCAACAATAAAAGTAAAAGAATGGTCCTTCAGAGGAAAGCATCGATTGCTGTATTTGTGCTAGAGCTTTTATTTTGAAAACATGAAACAATTTTGTCAACGGTAGTAATAAAGCATATGAGTTATGTAAATTATATCTTACAAGTTGCAAGCCTCACGCATAGTATACTAATAGTGCCCGCACCTCGTCCTACTTAACTTGGACTACCGGATCTTTGCATGCCATGTTTCAACCAAGTGTCACAAAGGGGTACCTCCATGCCGCCTGTACAAAAAGGAGAATGCTCGCATTTATTTCTCGCTTTTGATTATTCTCAACTTAGACATCCATACGGGACAACATGGACAACAGATAATGGACTCCTCTTTAATGCATAAGCATGTAGCAAAGTTATTATTCTCATATGAGATTGAGGATATATGTCCAAAACTGAAACTTCCACCATGATTCATGGCTTTAGTTAGCGGCCCAATGTTCTTCTCTAACAATTTTGCATGCTCCAACCACTAAAATGATAGACCTTCAGACAAGACGGACATGCATAGCAACTCACATGATATTCAACAATAGTTGATGGCGTTCCCCCGAAACATGGTTATCGCACAACAAGCAACTTAATAAAATATAAAGTGCATAAGTACATATTCAATACTACGATAGTTTTTAAGGCTATTTTGTCCCATGAGCTATATATTGCAAAGGTGAATGATGGAATTTTAAAGGTAGCACTCAAGCAATTTACTTTGGAATGGCGGGTAAATACCATGTAGTAGGTAGGTATGGTGGACACAAATGGCATAGTGGTTGGCTCAAGGATTTTGGATGCATGAGAAGTATTCCCTCTCGATACAAGGTTTAGGCTAGCAAGGTTATTTGAAGCAAACTCAAGGATGAACAAGTGCAGCAAGACTCACATAAAAGACATATTGTAAACATTATAAGACTCTACACTGTCTTCCTTGTTGTTCAAAACTCAATACTAGATATTATCTAGACCTTAGAGAAACCAAATATGCAAATCAAATTTTAGCAAGCTCTATGTATTTTTCATTAATGGGTGCAAAGCATATGATGCAAGAGCTTAAACATGAGCACAACAATTGCCAAGTATCACATTATCCAAGACATTTTTAGAATTACTACATGTAGCATTTTCCAATTCCAACCATATAACAAATTAACGAAGAAGAAACTTCGCCTTGAACATTATGAGTAAAGCCTAAGGACACATGTGTCCATATGCAACAGCGGAGCGTGTCTCTCTCCCACAAAGTGAATGCTAGGATCCATCTTATTCAAACAAAAACAAAAACGAAAACAAACCGACGCTCCAAGTAAAGAACACCAGATGTGACTGAATAAAAATATAGTTTCAGGGGAGGAACCTGATGATGTTGTCGATGAAGAAGGGGATGCCTTGGGCATCCCCAAGCTTAGATGCTTGAGTCTTCTTAAAATATGCAGGGATGAACCACGGGGGCATCCCCAAGCTTAGAGCTTTCACTCCTCTTGATCTTAGTATATCATTCTCCTCTCTTGACCCTTGAAAACTTCCTTCACACCAAACTTCAAGCAAACTCATTAGAGGGTTAGTGCATCATTAATAATTCACACATTCAGAGGTGACACAATCATTCTTTTCACTTCTGGACATTGCATAATGCTACTGGACATTAATGGATCAAAGAAATAAATCCAACATAGCAAAAGAGGCAATGCGAAATAAAAGGCAGAATCTGTCAAAAACAGAACAGTCCGTAAAGACGAATTTATAAATGGCACCAGACTTGCTCAAATGGAAAAACTTAAAACTAATGAAAGTTGCGTACATATCTGAGGATCACGCTCGTAAATTGGCAGATTTTTTCGAATTTTCTACAGAGAATTATGCCCAGATTCGTGACAGACAGCAATGCTGTTTCTGTGCAGCGATCCCAAATATAACATCAACTTTGACATAGAAACTTTACTTGGCACAAAAACATGATAAGGAGAGGTTGCTACAGTAGTAAGCAACTTCCAAGACTCAATAAAACAAAAAATTGCTGTAGGTAAAAACATGGGTTGTCTCCCATAAGCGCTTTTCTTTAACGCCTTTCAGCTAGAAAGTGCAAATCAAGTAACATCGAGAGTAGAAGCATCAACATTATTATTCTTCATGCAAACACAACTTGTTGCAGGGGGTACTTTAGGTGTTCCATTATCTAGATTTTCTATGGTAGTGCTAGGGGTTTTAGCAATTTTAGGCCTATAATAATTCTTTTGTTTAGGCACCTTAGAGGCGTACATGAATTTTTGCTCTTTACCCACATAAGCTTTCTCATTATACTTGAGAGAAGAAAAGGTTGAACCCAAGGTTCCCATAGCTTTTTCAAGTTCATCAATCCTATTGGTTTGATTATCATGGACAACACAAGTTCCTAGGATACTAATTCTTTCATCAATTCCTCCTAAGGATTTATCAAGTTCATAAGTTTTGTCAAATAACATTCCCAATTTAGCTTCAACACTTGGAAAATTTTTCTCTATGGTTTCCAATTTTTTCATAACATCTTCAAGAGAGATTTCAATTTTAACTTCATTAACAGGTGGTATTCCAACTAGACTCTCAATGATGCAACTAGCTTCTAAAGCAGGAGTACCTAGGAAATTACCTCCCGAAAGAGTATCAAGAACATATCTATTCCAACTAGATAAACCAACATAAAAGTTCCTAAGAAGGATAGTGGTGGAGTGTTTCTTAATGCACCTTTGATGAGCATTACTAATTCTATACCAAGCATCTTTAAAACTTTCTCCACCCTGTTGCTTAAAAGAACGAACTTCAACTTCAGGATTACTCATGATAACAGCAATAAAGTAAACTAGGCAAATAAAGTAAAGACAAGTAACTAATTTTTTTGTGTTTTCGATATAGAGAGCAAGACAGTAAATAAAGTAAAACTAGCAACTAATTTTTTTGTGTTTTGATTTAGTGCAGCAAACAAAGTAGTAAATAAAATAAAGCAAGACAAAAACAAAGTAAAGAGATTGAGAAGTGGAGACTCCCCTTGCAGCGTGTCTTGATCTCCCCGGCAACGGCGCCAGAAAAAGAGCTTGATGGCGTGTAACTCACACGTTCGTTGGGAACCCCAAGAGGAAGGTATGATGCGCACAGTAGCAAGTTTTCCCTCAGAAAGAAACCAAGGTTTAATCGAACCAGGAGGAGCCAAGAAGCACGTTGAAGGTTGATGGTCGCGAAATGTGATGCGGCGCAACACCAGGGATTCCGGCGCCAACTAGGAACCTGCACAACACAACCAAAGTACTTTGTCCCAACGAAGCAGTGAGGTTGTCAATCTCACCGGCTTGCTGTAACAAAGGATTAAACGTATCGAGTGGAAGATGTTTGCAAAACAGTAAAACAAGTAGATTGTATGCTATGTAAAGAATAGGACCGGGGTCCACAGTTCACTAGAGGTGTCTCTCCCATAAGATAAAGCATGTTGGGTGAACAAATTACAGTCGGGCAATTGACAAATAGAGAAAGGCATAATAATGCATATACATGACATGGTAAATATAGTGAGATTTAATCCGGGCATTACGACAAAGAACATAGACCGCCATCCAACTGCATCTATGCCTAAAAAGTCCACCTTCAGGTTATCGTCCGAACCCCCTCCGGTATTAAGTTGCAAAGCAACACAGACAATTGCATTAAGTATGGTGCGTAATGTAATCAACAACTACATCCTTAGACATAGCATCAATGTTTTATCCCTAGTGGCAACAGCACATCACAACCTTAGAACCTTCTGTCACCATCCCAGATTCAATGAAGGCAAGAACCCACTATCGAGCATAAATACTCCCTCTTGGAGTTAAGAGCAAAAACTTGGCCAGAGCCTCTACTAATAACGGAGAGCATGCAAGATCATAAACAACACATAAACAATAGATTGATAATCACCATAATCATAGTACTCTCTATCCATCGGATCCCGACAAACACAACATATAGTATTACGGATAGATGATCTTGATCATGTTAGGCAGCTCACAAGATCCAACAATGAAGCACAACAAGGAGAAGACGACCATCTAGCTGCTATGGACCCATGGTCCAGGGGTGAACTACTCACTCATCACTCCGGAGGCGATCATGGCGATGAAGAGTCCTCGGAGATGAATCCCCTCTGGCAGTGCGGAGGCGATCTCGAGAATCCCCGAGATGGGATTCGCGGCGGCGGCTCTGTAAGGTTTTCCGTATCGTGGCTCTCGGCGGGGGTTTCGCGACGGGAGCTTTAAGTAGGCGGAAGGTCAACGCGAGGGGCCACACGAGGGGCCCGGGGCAGGGCCGCGCGGCCAAGGGCTGGGCCGCGCCGGCCCCCCCTGGCGCCTCGTGGCCCCACCGTTAGGTCTTCGGTCTTCTGGAAGCTTCGTGCAAAAATAGGACCCTGGGCGAAAGTTTCGTCCAATTCCGAGAATATTTCTTTACTAGGATTTCTGAAACCAGAAACAGCAGAAAACAGCAACTGGCTCTTCGGCATCTTGTTAATAGGTTAGTTAAAAATGCATAAATATGACATATAATGTGCATAAAACATGTAGGTATCATCAATAAAGTAGCATGGAACATAAGAAATTATCGATACGTTGGAGACGTATCACAATGCTACTATTTCTTTTGATGACTTGATTTGCACTTTCTGCGCCTAGCTGAAAGGCGTTAAAGAAAAGCGCTTATGGGAGACAACCCATATTTTTACTACAGCAATTTTTTGTTTTGTTGAGTCTTGGAAGTTGTTTACTACTGTAGCAACCTCTCCTTATCATGTTTTTGTGCCAAGTAAAGTTTCTATGTCAAAGTTGATGTTATATTTGGGATCGCTGCTCAGAAACAGCATTGCTGTCTGTCACGAATCTGGGCACAGGTCTCTGTAGAAAATTCGAAAAAATCTGCCAATTTACGAGCGTGATCCTCAGATATGTACGCAACTTTCATTAGTTTTGAGTTTTTCCATTTGAGCAAGTCTGGTGCCATTTTAAAATTCGTCTTTACGGACTGTTCTGTTTTTGACAGATTCTGCCTTTTATTTCGCATTGCCTCTTTTGCTATATTCCATGCATTTCTTTGATCCATTAATGTCCAGTAGCTTTATGCAATGTCCAGAAGTGTAAAGAATGATTGTGCCACCTCTGAACATGTGAATTATTAATTGTGCACTAACCCTCTAATGAGTTTGCTTGAAGTTTGGTGTGAAGGAAGTTTTCAAGGGTCAAGAGAGAGAGTATGATATACTATGATCAAGAGGAGTGAAAGCTCTAAGCTTGGGGATGCCCCATGGTTCATCCCTGCATATTCTAAGAAGACTCAAGCGTCTAAGCTTGGGGATGCCCAAGGCATCCCCTTCTTCATCGACAACATCATCAGGTTCCTCCCCTCAAACTATATTTTTATTCAGTCACATCTTGTGTTCTTTACTTGGAGCGTCGGTTTGTTTTTGTTTTTATTTTTTTTTGAATAAAATGGATCCTAGCATTCACTTTGTGGGGAGAGACACGCTCCGCTGTTGCATATGGACAAATATGTCCTTAGGCTTTACTCATAATGTTCAACGAAGTTTCTTCTTCGTTAAATTGTTATATGGTTGGAATTGGAAAATGCTACATGTAGTAATTCTAAAAATGTCTTGGATAATGTGATACTTGGCAATTGTTGTGCTCATGTTTAAGCTCTTGCATCATATGCTTTGCACCCATTAATGAAGAAATACATAGAGCTTGCTAAAATTTGATTTGCATATTTGGTCTCTCTAAGGTCTAGATAATATCTAGTATTGAGTTTTGAACAACAAGGAAGACGGTGTAGAGTCTTATAATGTTTACAATATGTCTTTTATGTGAGTTTTGCTGCACCGGTTCATCCTTGAGTTTGCTTCAAATAACCTTGCTAGCCTAAACCTTGTATCGAGAGGGAATACTTCTCATGCATCCAAAATCCTTGAGCCAACTACTATGCCATTTGTGTCCACCATACCTACCTACTACATGGTATTTCTCCGCCATTCCAAAGTAAATTGCTTGAGTGCTACCTTTAAAATTCCATCATTCACCTTTGCAATATATAGCTCATGGGACAAAATAGCCTTAAAAACTATCGTAGTATTGAATATGTACTTATGCACTTTATCTCTTATTAAGTTGCTTGTTATGCGATAACCATGCTTGGGAACGCCATCAATTACTCTTTATTGAATATCATGTGAGTTGCTATGCATGTCCGTCTTGTCTGAAGGATCTATCACCTTAGTAGTTGGAGCATGCAAATTGTTAGAGAAGAACATTGGGCCGCTAACTAAAGCCATGAATCATGGTGGAAGTTTCAGTTTGGACATATATCCTCAATCTCATATGAGAATAATAATTTTGCTACATGCTTATGCATTAAAGAGGAGTCCATTATCTGTTGTCCATGTTGTCCCGGTATGGATGTCTAAGTTGAGAATAATCAAAAGCGAGAAATCCAAATGCAAGCTTTCTCCTTAGACCTTTGTACGGCGGCATGGACCCTTTGTGACACTTGGTTGAAACATGGCATGCAAAGATCCGGTAGTCCAAGCTAAGTAGGACAAGGTGCGGGCACTATTAGTATACTATGCATGAGGCTTGCAACTTGTAAGATATAATTTACATAACTCATATGCTTTATTACTACCGTTGACAAAATTGTTTCATGTTTTCAAAATAAAAGCTCTAGCACAAATACACAATCGATGCTTTCCTCTTTGAAGGACCATTCTTTTATTTTTATTGTTGAGTCAGTTTACCTATCTCTCCACCTTAAGAAGCAAACACTTGTGTGAACTGTGCATTGATTCCTACATACTTGCATATTGCACTTGTTATATTACTTTATGTTGACAATATCCATGAGATATACATGTTATAAGTTGAAAGCAACCGCTGAAACTTAATCTTCTTTTGTGTTGCTTCAATACCTTTACTTTGATTTATTGCTTTATGAGTTAACTCTTATGCAAGACTTATTGATGCTTGTCTTGAAGTACTATTCATGAAAAGTCTTTGCTTTATGATTCATTTGTTTACTCATGTCATTGATGGCGTGTAACTCACACGTTCGTTGGGAACCCCAAGAGGAAGGTATGATGCGCACAGTAGCAAGTTTTCCCTCAGAAAGAAACCAAGGTTTAATCGAACCAGGAAGAAGCACGTTGAAGGTTGATGGTCGCGAAATGTGATGCGGCGCAACACCGGGGATTCCGGCGCCAACTGGAACCTGCACAACACAACCAAAGTACTTTGCCCCAACGAAACAGTGAGGTTGTCAATCTCACCGGCTTGCTGTAACAAAGGATTAAACGTATCGAGTGGAAGATGTTTGCGAAGAAAACAGTAAAACAAGTAGATTGTACGCTATGTAAAGAATAGGACCGGGGTCCACAGTTCACTAGAGGTGTCTCTCCCATAAGATAAAGCATGTTGGGTGAACAAATTACAGTCGGGCAATTGACAAATAGAGAAAGGCATAACAATGCATATACATGACATGGTAAATATAGTGAGATTTAATCGGGCATTACGACAAAGAACATAGACCGCCATCCAACTGCATCTATGCCTAAAAAGTCCACCTTCAGGTTATCGTCCGAACCCCCTCCAGTATTAAGTTGCAAAGCAACAGACAATTGCATTAAGTATGGTGCGTAATGTAATCAACAACTACATCCTTAGACATAGCATCAATGTTTTATCCCTAGTGGCAACAGCACATCACAACCTTAGAACCTCTGTCACGATCCCAGTGTCAATGAAGGCATGAACCCACTATCGATAAATACCCCTCTTGGAGTTAAGAGCAAAAACTTGGCCGAGCCTCTACTAATAACGGAGAGCATGCAAGATCATAAACAACACATAAACAATAGATTGATAATCACCATAATCATAGTACTCTCTATCCATCGGATCCCGACAAACACAACATATAGTATTACATATAGATGATCTTGATCATGTTAGGCAGCTCACAAGATCCAACAATGAAGCACAACAAGGAGAAGACGACCATCTAGCTACGCTATGGACCCATGGTCCAGGGGTGAACTACTCACTCATCACTCCCGAGGCGATCATGGCGATGAAGAGTCCTCCGGGAGATGAATCCTCTCCGGCAGGGTGCCGAGGCGATCTCCGAATCCCCCGAGATGGGATTCGCGGCGGCGTCTCTGTAAGGTTTTCCGTATCGTGGCTCTCGGTCGGGGGCGACGGGAGCTTTAAGTAGGCGGAAGGTCAACGCGGGGGCCACACGAGGGGCCCCAGGATAGGTCGGCGCGGCCGGGGCTTGGGCCGCGCCGGCCACCTGGCCTCCTCGTGGCCCCACTTCGTTAGGTCTTCTCTGGAGGCTTCGTGCAAAAATAGGACCCTGGGCGAAAGTTTCGTCCAATTCCGAGAATATTTCTTTACTAGGATTTCGAAACCAAAAACAGAAAACAACAACTGGCTCTTCGGCATCTTGTTAATAGGTTAGTTCCGGAAAATGCATAAATATGACATATAATGTGCATAAAACATGTAGGTATCATCAATAAAGTAGCATGGAACATAAGAAATTATCGATACGTTGGAGACGTATCAGCATCCCCAAGCTTAGTTCTGCTCGTCCCGAGCAGGTAAAACGATAACAAAGATAATTTTGAAGTGACATGCCATCATAATCTTGATCATACTATTTGTAAACATATGTAATGAATGCAGCGATCAAAGCAAAGGTAATGACATGAGTAAACAACTGAATCATATAGCAAAGACTTTTCATGAATAGTACTTCAAGACAAGCATCAATAAGTCTTGCATAAGAGTTAACTGAAAGCAATAAATCAAAGTAAAGGTGTTGAAGCAACACATAAGAAGATTAAGTTTCAGCGGTTGCTTTCAACTTATAACATGTATATCTCATGGATATTGTCAACATAAAGTAATATAACAAGTGCAATATGCAAGTATGTAGGAATCAATGCACAGTTCACACAAGTGTTTGCTTCTTAAGGTGGAAGGAGATAGGTAAACTGACTCAACAATAAAAGTAAAAGAATGGTCCTTCAAAGAGGAAAGCATCGATTGCTGTATTTGTGCTAGAGCTTTTATTTTGAAAACATGAAACAATTTTGTCAACGGTAGTAATAAAGCATATGAGCTATGAAAATTATATCTTACAAGTTGCAAGCCTCACGCATAGTATACTAATAGTGCACCTTGTCCTACTTAACTTGGACTACGGATCTTTGCATGCCATGTTTCAACCAAGTGTCACAAAGGGGTACCTCCATGCCGCCTGTACAAAGGTCCAAGGAGAATGCTCGCATTTCGGATTTCTCGCTTTTGATTATTCTCAACTTAGACATCCATACGGGACAACATGGACAACAGATAATGGACTCCTCTTAAATGCATAAGCATGTAGCAAAGTTATTATTCTCATATGAGATTGAGGATATATGTCCAAAACTGAAACTTCCACCATGATTCATGGCTTTAGTTAGCGGCCCAATGTTCTTCTCTAACAATTTTGCATGCTCCAACCACTAAAATGATAGACCTTCGACAAGACGGACATGCATAGCAACTCACATGATATTCAACAATAGTTGATGGCGTTCCCAGCATGGTTATCGCACAACAAGCAACTTAATAAAATATAAAGTGCATAAGTACATATTCAATACTACGATAGTTTTTAAGGCTATTTTGTCCCATGAGCTATATATTGCAAAGGTGAATGATGGAATTTTAAAGGTAGCACTCAAGCAATTTACTTTGGAATGGCGGGTAAATACCATGTAGTAGGTAGGTATGGTGGACACAAATGGCATAGTGGTTGGCTCAAGGATTTTGGATGCATGAGAAGTATTCCCTCTCGATACAAGGTTTAGGCTAGCAAGGTTATTTGAAGCAAACTCAAGGATGAACAAGTGCAGCAAGACTCACATAAAAGACATATTGTAAACATTATAAGACTCTACACTGTCTTCCTTGTTGTTCAAAACTCAATACTAGATATTATCTAGACCTTAGAGAGACCAAATATGCAAATCAAATTTTAGCAAGCTCTATGTATTTCTTCATTAATGGGTGCAAAGCATATGATGCAAGAGCTTAAACATGAGCACAACAATTGCCAAGTATCACATTATCCAAGACATTTTTAGAATTACTACATGTAGCATTTTCCAATTCCAACCATATAACAAATTAACGAAGAAGAAACTTCGCCTTGAACATTATGAGTAAAGCCTAAGGACACATGTGTCCATATGCAACAGCGGAGCGTGTCTCTCTCCCACAAAGTGAATGCTAGGATCCATCTTATTCAAACAAAAACAAAAACGAAAACAAACCGACGCTCCAAGTAAAGAACACAAGATGTGACCGAATAAAAATATAGTTTCAGGGGAGGAACATGATGTTGTCGATGAAGAAGGGGATGCCTTGGGCATCCCCAAGCTTAGACGCTTGAGTCTTCTTAAAATATGCAGGGATGAACCACGGGGCATCCCCAAGCTTAGAGCTTTCACTCCTCTTGATCATAGTATATCATTCTCCTCTCTTGACCCTTGAAAACTTCCTTCACACCAAACTTCAAGCAAACTCATTAGAGGGTTAGTGCATCATTAATAATTCACTCATTCAGAGGTGACACAATCATTATTTTCACTTCTGGACATTGCATAATGCTACTGGACATTAATGGATCAAAGAAATAAATCCAACATAGCAAAAGAGGCAATGCGAAATAAAAGGCAGAATCTGTCAAAAACAGAACAGTCTGTAAAGACGAATTTATAAATGGCACCAGACTTGCTCAAATGGAAAAACTCAAAACTAATGAAAGTTGCGTACATATCTGAGGATCACGCTCGTAAATTGGCAGATTTTTCGAATTTTCTACAGAGAATTATGCCCAGATTCGTGACAGACAGCAATGCTGTTTCTGCGCAGCGATCCCAAATATAGCATCAACTTTGACATAGAAACTTTACTTGGCACAAAAACATGATAAGGAGAGGTTGCTACAGTAGTAAACAACTTCCAAGACTCAATAAAACAAAAAATTGCTGTAGGTAAAAACATGGGTTGTCTCCCATAAGCGCTTTTCTTTAACGCCTTTCAGCTAGGCGCAGAAAGTGCAAATCAAGTAACATCGAGAGTAGAAGCATCAACATCATAGCTTGTTCTAATAATAGAATCAAAAGGCAACTTCATTCTCTTTCTAGGGAAGTGTTCCATACCTTTCTTGAGAGGAAATTGATATTTAATATTACCTTCCCTCATATCAATAACAGCACCAATAGTTCGAAGAAAAGGTCTTCCCAATACAATTGGACAAGATGCATTGCATTCGATATCCAAGACAACAAAATCAACGGGGACAAGGTTATTGTTAACCGTAATATGCACATTATCAATCCTCCCCAAAGGTTTCTTTTTAACATTATCAGATTAACATCCAAATAACAATTCTTCAATGGTGGCAAGTCAAGCATATCATAAATCTTTTTGGGCATAACAGAAATACTTGCACCAAGATCACATAAGGCATTACATTCAAAGTCATTGAATTTCATTTTAATGATGGGCTCCCAACCATCTTCTAACTTTCTAGGAATAGAAGTTTCAAGTTTTAGTTTCTCTTCTCTAGCTTTTATGAGAGCATTTGTAATATGTTTTGTAAAGGCTAAATTTATAGCACTAGCATTAGGACTTTTAGCAAGTTTTTGCAAGAACTTTATAACTTCAGAGATGTGGCAATCATCAAAATCTAAATCATTATGAGCTACAGCAATGGGATCATTATTCCCAAGGTTGGAAAAAATTTCAGCAGTTTTATCACAAGCGCAGCGTTTTAGCAATTTCAGGCAGTTTTGTACGCTTTGCACTAGGAGTAGAAACATTGCCAACACCAATTATTTTACCATTGATAGTAGGAGGTGCAGCAACATGTGAAGAATTAGCATTACTAGTGGTGGTAATAGTCCAAACTTTAGCTACATTATTCTCTTTAGCTAGTTTTTCATTTTCTTCTCTATCCCACCTAGCACGCAACTCAGCCATTAATCTTATATTCTCATTAATTCTAACTTGGATGGCATTTGCTGTAGTAGTAATCTTATCATCAAGATCATTATTAGGCATAACTTTCAACTTTAAGAGATTAACATCGGAGGCAAGCCTATCAACTCTAGAAGCGATAGTATCAATTTTATCAAGCTTTTCCTCAACAGATTTGTTAAAAGCAGTTTGTGTACTAATAAATTCTTTAAGCATGGCTTCAAGACCAGAGGGTACACTCCTATTATTGTTGTAAGAATTCCCATAAGAATTACCATAACCATTACCATTAGCGAAGGATATGGCCTATAGTTATTACCGAGTTGTTCCTATAAGCATTGTTGTTGAAATTATTATTTTTAATGAAATTCACATCAACATTTTCTTCTTGAGCAACCAATGAAGCTAAAGGAACATTATTTGGATCAACATTAGATCTACCATTCACAAGCATAGACATAATCACATCAATCTTATCACTCAAGGAAGAGGTTTCCTCCAGAATTTACCTTCTTACCTTGTGGAGCTCTTTCCGTGTGCCATTCAGAGTAATTTATCATCATATCATCAAGAAGTTTTGTAGCCCCCCCAATGTGATGGACATAAAGGTACCTCCAGCAGCTGAATCCAATAAATTCCGCGAAGAAAAATTTAGTCCTGCATAGAAGGTTTGGATGATCATCCAAGTAGTCAATCCATGGGTTGGGCAATTCTTTACCAAAGTTTTCATTCTCTCCCATGCTTGAGCAACATGTTCAGTATCAAATTGTTTAAAATTCATTATGCTACTTCTCAAAGAAATAATTTTAGCGGGAGGATAATATCTACCAATAAAAGCATCCTTGCATTTAGTCCATGAATCAATACTATTCTTAGGCAAAGATAGCAACCAATCTTTAGCTCTTCCTCTTAATGAGAAAGGAAACACTTTCAATTTAATAATATCACCATCTACATCTTTATACTTTGCATTTCACAAAGTTCAACAAAATTATTGAGATGGGCAGCAGCATCATCAGAACTAGCACCAGAAAATTGTTCTCTCATGACTAGATTTAGTAAAGCAGGTTTAATTTCAAAGAATTCTGCTGTAGTAGCAGGTGGAGCAATAGGTGTGCATAGGAAATCATTATTATTTGCATTTGTGAAGTCACACAACTTAGTATTTTCAGGGTTGGCCATTTTAGCAACGGTAAATAAAACAAACTAGATAAAATAAATGCAAGTAACTAATTTTTTTGTGTTTCGATATAGAGAGCAAGACAGTAAATAAAGTAAAACTAGCAACTAATTTTTTTGTATTTTAATTTAGTGCAGCAAACAAAGTAGTAAATAAAATAAAGCAAGACAAAAACAAAGTAAAGAGATTGAGAAGTGGAGACTCCCCTTGCCGTGTCTTGATCTCGACAACGGCGCCAGAAAAGAGCTTGATGGCGTGTAACTCACACGTTCGTTGGGAACCCCAAGAGGAAGGGTATGATTGGCAAGTTTTCCCTCGAAAGAAACCAAGGTTTAATCGAACCGAGGAGCCAAGAAGCACGTTGAAGGTTGATGGTCGCGAAATGTGATGCGGCGCAACACCGGGATTCCGGCGCCAACTAGGAACCTGCACAACACAACCAAAGTACTTTGCCCCAACGGAAGCAGTGAGGTTGTCAATCTCACCGCTTGCTGTAACAAAGGATTAAACGTATCGAGTGGAAGATGTTTGCGAAGAAAACAGTAAAACAAGTAGATTGTACGCTATGTAAAGAATAGGACCGGGGTCCACAGTTCACTAGAGGTGTCTCTCCCATAAGATAAAGCATGTTGGGTGAACAAATTACAGTCGGGCAATTGACAAATAGAGAAAGGCATAACAATGCATATACATGACATGGTAAATATAGTGAGATTTAATCCTGGCATTACGACAAAGAACATAGACCGCCATCCAACTGCATCTATGCCTAAAAAGTCCACCTTCAGTTATCGTCCGAACCCCCTCCAGTATTAAGTTGCAAAACAGCAGACAATTGCATTAAGTATGGTGCGTAATGTAATCACAACTACATCCTTAGACATAGCATCAATGTTTTATCCCTAGTGGCAACAACACATCACAACCTTAGAACCTACTGTCACGATCCCAGGTGTCAATGAAGGCATGAACCCACTATCGAGCATAAATACCCCCTCTTGGAGTTAAGAGCAAAAACTTGGCCAGAGCCTCTACTAATAACGGAGAGCATGCAAGATCATAAACAACACATAAACAATAGATTGATAATCACCATAATCATAGTACTCTCTATCCATCGGATCCCGACAAACACAACATATAGTATTACATATAGATGATCTTGATCATGTTAGGCAGCTCACAAGATCCAACAATGAAGCACAACAAGGAGAAGACGACCATCTAGCCTGCTATGGACCCATGGTCGGGGTGAACTACTCACTCATCACTCCGGAGGCGATCATGGCGATGAAGAGTCCTCGGGAGATGAATCCTCCGGCAGTCGGAGGCGATCTCCTGAATCCCGAGATGGGATTCGCGGCGGCGGCGTCTCTGAAGGTTTTCCGTATCGTGGCTCTCGACGGGGGTTTCGCGACGGGAGCTTTAAGTAGGCGGAAGGTCAGCGGGGGGCCACGAGGGGCCCAGGGGATGGGTCGGCGCAGGCTTGGCCGGGCGCGCCGGCCACCCCCTCCCGGCCCCACTTCGTTAGGTCTTCGGTCTTCGGAAGCTTCGTGCAAAAATAGGACCCTGGGCGAAAGTTTCATCCAATTCCGAGAATATTTCTTTACTAGGATTTCTGAAACCAAAAACAAAAAAGCAGCGGCTCTTCGGCATCTTGTTAATAGGTTAGTTCCAAAATGCATAAATATGACATATAATGTGCATAAAACATGTAGGTATCATCAATAAAGTAGCATGGAACATAAGAAATTATCGATACGTTGGAGACGTATCAGTCATTACCATTGTTTTGATCGCTGCATTCATTACATATGTTTACAAATAGTATGATCAAGATTATGATGGCATGTCACTTCAGAAATTATCTTTGTTATCGTTTTACCTGCTCGGGACGAGCAGAACTAAGCTTGGGGATGCGATACGTCTCCAACGTATCGATAATTTCTTATGTTCCATGCTACTTTATTGATGATACCTACATGTTTTATGCACATTATATGTCGTATTTGCATTTTCTAGAACTAACCTATTAACAAGATGCCGAAGAGGTGTATTTTTTGGTTTCAGAAATCCTAGTAAGATATTCTCGGAATTGGACGAAATCACCGCCCGGGTCCTATTTTTCGAGAAGACCGAAGAGGGAAGGAGTGGGGCCACGAGGCGCCGACACCACGGGCGGCGCGGCCCGGGCCGCGCCGGCTGTGGTGTGGGCCGCGCCGCCTCTTGACCTACCCTTTCGCCCTACCCAAAGCCTCGAGTCGCCAGGCCCCGATACGGAAAACCTCACGAGACGCCGCCGCCCCGAATCCCATCTCGGGGATTCAGGAGACCTCCGGCACCTGCCCGAGAGGATTCATCTCCCGGAGGACTCTTCATCGCCATGTCGCCGGAGTGATGAGTGAGTAGTTCACCCGGACTATGGGTCCATAGCGTAGCTAGATGGTTGTCTTCTCCTTGTGTGTTTGTTGTTGCTCCTAACATGATCAAGATCATCTATATGTAATTCTATATGTTGTGTTTGTCGGGATCCGATGGATAGAGAATACTATGTTATGGTGATTATCAATCTATTGTTTATGTGTTGTTTATGATCTTGCATGCTCTCCGTTATTAGTAGAGGCTCCGGCCAAGTTTGTACTCTTAACTCCAAGAGGGAGTATTTATGCTCGATAGTGGGTTCATGCCTTCATTGACAGGGGATGAGAGTTCTAAGGTTGTGATGTGTTGCCACTAGGGATAAAACATTGATGCTATGTCTAAGGATGTAGTTGTCGATTACATTACGCACCATACTAATGCAATTGTGCTTTGCAATATACCGAAAGGGGTTCGGATGATAACGAAGGTGGACTTTTAGGCATAGATGCGATTGGATATGTACTTTGTCGTAATGCCGGATTAAATCTCACTATATTTATCATATCATGTATATGCATTATGCCCTTCTCTATTTGTCA
The DNA here is from genome assembly GCA_030979885.1 of Lolium multiflorum. Taxonomy (NCBI): domain Eukaryota; kingdom Viridiplantae; phylum Streptophyta; class Magnoliopsida; order Poales; family Poaceae; genus Lolium; species Lolium multiflorum. The sequence continues at coordinate 34,834 of JAUUTY010000632.1, read as the reverse complement.
ATTGCCCGACTGTTTATTCACCCAACATGCCTTATGGGAGAGACACCTCTAGTGAACTGTGGACCCGGTCTTTACATCGCATACAATCTGCATTGTTCTTCTTGTTTTCTTTGCAAACATCTTCCACACAATACGATTAATCCTTTGTTACAAGCGATGAGATTGACAACCTCCTTTTCGTTGGGGCAAAGTACTTGTGTTGTGTTCCACGTTGGCGCCGGAATCTGTTGTTGCGCCGCATCACATTTCGCCACCATCAACCTTCAACGTGCTTCTTGACTCTTGGTCGATTAAACCTTGGTTTCTTCTTTATGCCAGCGCGCATCCCTCTTGGGGTTCCCAACGGACGTGTACATCTACGCGCATCAAGCTAAGAAAAACGAGATCATTAAGAAGCCCTTCATCTTCAATCTCCAGACCGTGTCGACAGCGTGCCGCTGCTCCTCCCCGAGTCAGCCTGACGTTGTTAGTTGCGGACGGGAAGTCACCGAACGGGTCAAAAATCCGTTCCGAAGACGAAGAAGTAGGATGAACTACCGATGAAGCTCCTTGATGATCAGAAGATCCCCACATCCAGACAAAATCCTCGAAAACTGCACCATACCCACAAGCTTCTCGATGTCACCGTCGAGATGCGGTTGAAGCCGGCGAAACGTTATTGCACGAGGCACTGCCACCACCACCCGAGCGTCGCCCCTACAAACAAAACCCCTAAAGACGGGAACAAAGTCCCCAAAACTGGGAAATGGAGCCCTCCCGCCGACGAGAGCCGCAATCCGCCATACCTCCATGGGCCGAAGGCCACGGAGGCGGCCGCCGACGGGAGGCAGAGGAGCGAAGGGGTATGCATAGAAGACGCGTTATGAGAGATTAACATGTAATTACTAGTAGAACAAAAAATAGTCTATAATATGTGGGTCTCATTTGTCATAGAGTAATCCAAATAGGAAGCACCGTTGGTTTCACCTCCACCCCAAATGGGGAAGACATAGCCCGCAAAAATATCCACAAAGAAGTAAGATGAACTTTTTTTTTCCGAAATGGGTCACACGCTGGAAATGGCCTAACTGAGGCAGACGAGTCGGGGTTGCCGTACGTAATTGACCTTCACGCACATTGGATGGTTCCAAAGTAAAAAAAGGAAAAAAACCAAGGCAACCTCTTACGTGTACGTGACATGTCCTTTGGGTAAGAGCAAGATCCAAGTTGTGTTGGTCTTGACAAAAAAAGGATTAGCTCCTGTCTTACGTGGGTGTGCAAAGTATTAATTAGCACATGTGTGTAGAGAAGGCCGACATGGTCTTGGCCTCGTGCTCGCTCTTGGCAGTGGAGGAACAGACGGTTCCGAGAACCGGTGAGTATCCACGTCAAACCCCACCCGGTAGCAAGTCAGCTCGCAGCCTCAGACCACGCAACCGGATGGAGGGCCCCCAGATGCGTGCTTGGAAGATTCCAACGCTCTGGTCACCTCGGGGTCAATTAAAAATACCCGATCCATCCCCTCTGAGCTTCCGTCGCCACAAGTGGCCTCGTTCGGCAATGTGGATCTTCTGCAGAAGCTGCTGCTCAGTATCACATGTAACTAGCCGGCGGCATGGACCATTTGTCCATTTGGGGTATATACTATGCTGGTCCTACTGGTCTCCATGGGCTGTTCGGCAACAGCGCCGCCAGAGGTGATCACCCTCACTTTCCTCTCTCTCTCTCCCCTCCCCTCTCCTCTAGTTTTAGAGTTGTCTGCAAGGGCATTCCAGCTGGCTGATTCAAAACCGGCGATTCAAACGGTTCGTTTCTATTCATTTCAGTCGATTCGCGACAGAATTTAGGAGGCGGACCGTTTTGGTCGGGAGTGCGTCCAGCGGCCCGACATATGTTTCCCTTCCCGCCTGTTGTCAAGGATTGACGCTCTGACGCCAATGTCGCGCGTCCTGGATGATTCCCGCGCCGGTTGGTTCCCACCCTCGGTGGCTCTTGTTGTCCAACGTCATGCCGGGAGGAAAACTCCACATCCCGCCGGCTGGATTTCTTGGTGGGCTTCTCCGTTTTGCTCTCGTCACGGTGCTCCATCGGCCAGAGAAAGATGCGGAGGTGGGCGAGACAGAGAGCTACTCCCTCAATAAGGTCGTTTCTTGACTCTTGCTAGCTTATTCTTCATCGAATTAGGCAACACTGCACGTCTCTTTTAGGTCAGCCATGGCAGTGGGAGGAAGGAGATATGAACAATGGCATGCGTCATGTTGTGCGAAGGCGGTCAGAGGAGCCGCCGGAGTTTGCAACTTCTGTAGAATTTCGCAAGCGATCCTCGTTGCACCGCAGTTTGCAGGATTGATCCTCGATCCAACCTTTATTTTTGCTATACAGGAATACAAAGTCTTTGACGGACGTGTCGTAGCTAGGATTGTCAGGTCGCTCCCAGACCGTGGATTGTTTTAACCGACTTGAGACTTGTGACGTGGGTGTGGCCAAGTTGCCCAGGGTTTCCTGAGCCGCTCTATGTAAATTCCCATGTGGCTGCCGCCGAAAACATACATTATACACGAAGTATGGTTTTGCCACCCCTCTCTACTTGCGTCGGCACCGTAGTCTACCCCATCTCGCCCGTCGTCTTGCACCGACAAACGGGAGAGCGGGTCTCCGCAACCAATCTCATTTGCGATCCTCACGAGAGGGTGAATTAGGTTTTCGGAAAACGCTCCGCCCGACTGCTCACGGTCTTCATCACGCGCGTCCTCCATCAAATTCGGGTAGTTTTGTGTACCGCCACCCTAGTCGTTGTCTGCTTCGACATGTCTCCAACAATATCGTCATCAACAACGTAACCGCTAAATCTTTCTGGCCACTTCTTCTACGATCGATCGGTATGTGCGACGGGATCTGATTCTTGTTTTAGTTGCGGATGTTGTGTTGCTTGCACTAGTGATGTTCATTTTGATTAGGGCGTCTCGTATGTTTGAGTTTCATGTGATGGTAGATACCATTTTCGTGTATTTAATATTGTGGAGTTAATCATGATAATGTATTGTGAAGTTATCCAAGAAAAAAGACGCAGCTAAGTTATGAAAAATTGTACTGTAGCTAAATCTGCAATTCTACGGTTTATGGAGTGGTTTTCTACGGTAGAGAAGTGCATTTCCTAGAATTAAGTTGGCAGTGCTCGCGGGTCTCCTCCATTTCCACGGCTGAACTAGTTTTCTGACGGATCGGAAGATGCGTGGCATGACTGATCGGGGACGAACCACTTGTGTTGTTGCTGGTATACTAACCGGCCAGCAGCGTGCAGGCGTGGTTATGTGTGGCTAATAAAGTAAAGGATATATTGTGTTAAGCGTTGACGTAGTATATATGGGCATGACACCTGCATCTTATCGCAGAAGTTCTCACACCACCGTCGGCGCGCGCGGGCAAATTTGCACACACGTCACGCGCCGCGCGCGTGTTGCAGAGCCAAAACTACTGAACACGCGAGAGACGTCGGTCGCTTGAGGAGATGTACGTAGTAGGCCGGTAACCGGCCGACGTACGTACGTACGCAACGGGTGCGTATGCGGTTACGCGCGTACGCGCGCGGTCGGCAGGGCAGGGCGAGCGAGCAAGTCGTCCGCTCGCCTGATTGGGCTACCTATATGTACAGCCGGGGCGATGGAGCATTCGTCCACAAAGCCTCCTTCAAAGGGATTTATGGGACGCCGGCCAAAAAAAACGTTCCAACCGCGTGTCCCAAAGGCCGCTTCGGTTCGGACGTGCTCCAAATATTGTTCAGCGTCCCTAGTCCATTTCCTGTGTATAGAGGTTCTATCAGGAACACCGGATACAATTTTCACACTTGTTTTTTTTGTTTGGAGGTCGCGTTTGGGGGACGTGGCTAGGAAAAGGACCTCCTTCAAACGCAAATTTGTCCAAACGTCCCCCAAACGATCAATCCGGCGCTTTAGCCAGACGTCGTTTGGGGGATGCGGCTGGAGATGCTCTTAGAGATGGTATACTTGGTATGTTCCGTCGGCCAACGGACTTTTCCGCAAAGGTGGGTAGGCAGCCGGTTGGGTTCGCCGGCTCGACTGCTTCGGCGTCTTTCCCCGCGAGGCAGGGCAAGCGTGGTCGATCCGAGCTTTATTTTGCTATACATGAATACGGAGTCTTTGATGGGCGTGTCACTGCTAGTTTGTTTAGGAATTAGGTCGCTCCCACATCGTGGGTTAAACTGTTTTAACCGACTTGAAACTTATGGTGTGGGTATGGCTCACATTGCCTAGGGTTTTCTGAGCCGTTCTATGTAAATTTTCACGTGGCTGCTGCTGAAACACACCTTATACACGAGGTATGATTTTGTCACCCCTTTCGCTTGCGCTGGCACCGTAGTCTACCCTATCTCGCCCGCCGGTTTGCACCAACAAACGGGAGAGCTAAGTTATGGATTTAATATTGTCATGTGATGGTAACTATCATTGTCATGTATTTAATATTGTGGAATTAATCATGATAATATATTGTGAAATTATCCAACAAAAAACACATACTAGCTAAGTCATGAATTTTTTACTGTAGCTAAATCCGCAATTCTACGGTTTAGTATACAGGTAGTGCACTGGTTTTCAGGGGTAGAGAAGTGCATTTCCGAGAATTAAATTGGCAGTGCTCGCGTTTCTCCTTCATTTCCACGGATGAACTACTTTTCTCACGGACGGAACATGCGTGGCAGGACCGATCGGGGACGAACCACCACTTGTGTTGTTGCTGGTATACTAACCTAGCACTAGCAGCGTGTAGGAGGCGTGTGGTTATGTGTGGCTAATAAAGTAAAGGATATACAGTATATTGTTAAGCGTTGACGTATCGGCATGACACCCTCCATCTTATCGCAGACGTTCACACCCTCGGCGCGCGCGGGCAATTTGCACACACTTGATCGCCCGCGCGTCACCGGGCACGTCACGCGCCGCGTTAGTTGCGAGAGCCCAAACCAGTGAATTCGAGACGTCGATCGCTTGACGGGATGAAATTAACCAGTGAATCCGGCAGACGTACGTACGTACGCACGGAACGGCTGCGTATGCGATTACGCGCGTACGCGCGCGGTCGGCAAGTCGTCTCGCCTTGCCAGCCCCTGATTGGGCTACGTACGTACTCCGTACCTGTGGATTAGATCGGGTTGGAACTTGGTACGTTCCGTCGGCCAACGGACTTTTTCCAGAAAGGTGGGCAGGCAGCCTGTTGGGTTCGGCGGCTCGACTGCTCCGGCGTCTTTCCGCGCGCGCGAGGCAAGGCAAGCGAGGGCGCAGACGGCAAGCCACACGTCGCCGTCGGGTCTGTTCGAGCATATGCGTGCCCCGGCCTTTCCCCATTTCCACACGTGTTCCTCGCGCCACCGCGCCCGGTATAGTACGAGTCGTCGCCATCGAGTCGCTCGCGCGTAGCGCGCACGCAGGTTAGCAGCAGTAGGCCTAAACCTAACCAGCGAGGACTGGAGTGAGTGAGTGAGGGAGTGAGTGGCCAGCCTAACACCCACTTCCTCACTGGGCTGCCGTGCCGTGGCTGTTCATCGCTGGGCGCTGGCAAGTGGCACGGTGGTTGCGCTGCGTCGTGGGCGTGGCGGCGTGCTGGGTGAGCCACGAGCGGCCACGACGGCGAATACATCTGGGCGGACCGACGAACGGGGATCTCATTCTCGTGTCAAGGAGGGTGGTTGCCCGGTTGGCGAGTGGCTGCTCATCTAGTTAGCAATTGATTAGCAGCCCCGATATATATATAAAGCGCCTACTACCTAACCTAGCAACACACCCTGTGTTCTGCGTTGCAGAATCAGGTACCTTTTCTATCTGATTCTCATCTGACCTTTTGCTTCCAGCCCTCTGCGCTGTCGCTAAGCAGAGTGTGCTGATTCCGAGCGGACCACACACCAGATCGAGTTCTTCATTATACTTAGCGCCGACCGACGCTCTTGTTTGGAGTACTCCCCAGCGGAGTAGTATTTTCTTGTCTGGAACTATAAAACCTGCAAGGCAAGCAGCTGGGCCCAAAGTTTGGCCCACATTGTTTCCTAGTCTTAATGATCGGCCCGACCAAGGCAATCCAAATGTGCTACTAGTACCCTTGTGAGACTTCTTTTATGCTCACTGCTTACTCTAGTACCAGAAGGATGTCAGAATCATAGAAACCCAGGTCTATCATTCAGTAGCAAGAACCAGTACCATGTTCGGTTCCAAATCGCGCGCGGCAATGTTCACCATTATGAACTGAAAGCACATAGCACAGAGCCATAGCAGAACCATACTAAGAATCAACCAATAACACCACAATCCCAGGACACACCCTTCAAAAACTGTACGAAGCCACCGTAGCATCCATCATGAAGCAATCAAACCCCGTTCAAAAAAAATGAAGCAATCAAACACCACCACCTTTCTTTTTGGCAAATGACCACACCACATCAACGCACCAAATGTTTGGCATTCAGCATAGACGTACATACGTACAACCGGGAATGCTTAACTGAACTTGAACTGGTTCTTCGGTTGACATGACAACAGAAATTCAGAGATTCGGAGGACATCATCATGGCTGAGGTTTCCTTTCAGAAATTCACGATTGAGAGAGGATCCTGCCATGGTTGAGCACACATCCCAGCTCCTGAGTTGCAGAACATTCATCCGCTGAGCACACCACTCTAATCTGCAATATTGTCTAAAGAATTTCAGAGTCCATCCAGTAATACATGGCTAGTTAGTGAAACTCCTTTGCCACAACAGCAGCGGCAAGCAGGAGCTTGTGTGTGTGTGTGGGGGGGGCAAAGTGCTAAATTTTTCTCATGTAAGCCTTGGAAAAAAATCCTTCAGTAATTCACAAAAATCAGTTTGCCTCCATATGTGAGGAAATCAGATCAACTCTGTAATCGTCTCTCAGTACTTGTCGATAGTACACAGGAGGCCGGGAGCAGATCTTACTTCTTAGCTGCGTAGCACATATGAGACTTGACATAAAGGTGTCCCAAAGATATCAACAACCACAATTTCTTTTTGGGGGAATCGGCAACAAATACACCTGGCCTTCTTTAACTACATATAGAAACTATTTTTGTGACGTCAAATTTCAGTTCTCCACGATCTAGCTTTGCATTGGTGGGCATGACATATTGACGAGATGTAGTCATCTTCAAGAGTTAGTTATTTTGTACAACAACTATTTATTCTAGGACCTCTTTTTTTTGGTAGAAGCTTCTAACAGTGGATTTTACGGTTGTTAGAAGCTTAAAATCTTGAAGATGACTACGCAGTGAAAAGTACGGTTAGAAGCTTAAAATCTTGAAGATGACTGCTTCTACATAGTGTCACCCTAAAACTGGTGAATGTAGTACCCGAAATGGATTCTAGTGAAAAGTACGGTTGTTTTGAGGCTGATGTGACTACCTGTTGGGGATAAACATGGCACCGAAATTTTTATATAGAAACCACACTACTGATCACATGACTTTGGCATATATAAATTCAAGTAAGTAGTACACACGGTTCACAACCATAATTTCAACAAAAGTTATGACGCTCTTTTACACAATGAGTATTGAACTAGAATACCCTTGTCGATAATATTCAAGAGCAGAACTTCCTCCTAGAACATATGTGCATTGGCATGAAGATGTTTCAGAGGCATAAAAGTCTAATGCACTTGCCTATTAAACTACATATAAAAGATAATTTAGCCGCGCATAGAGCCTATCACAGATTTAATGTCATCAGCGATATTCTTAGCATCCGCAGCAATACCAGCCAATCCTCTTCTTGCCAACCCAGCACAGTAAAGTCTATTTTCACCTTTCCAATGATTCGGATATTCTTTGGTTGGCAGTCCATTGTCATTTAACATGCTCTCCCCATTCTGCGCCCAAAAATATCATATTGCCCTGTTAGGAGATTTGACAATTGTTGCACCAATATGAATATGACTTAGGCAAATTCAAAAATCAGTCATAGTACCTTGAGCCACATATTTGCTGTGCTTTTGTATCCAGTTGCAAACACAATTGCGTCAAATAGGATTTCATCCCCAGATTGAAATTTTACTATATTGCCCATGATCTTGCTAATGCTTCCATGAACCTATAAGACATAAAGTAAATATTATTAAATTGCCATAGTAAATCAAGATATGGTACACATAAGGTGTATATCATGTCGCTAGATATACTTACTTGTATGATGCCTCTTTTTATTAACCCAACCGTGCCAACATCAATCACAGCGGATCGACCGGTTTTTGCTTTGAGGGTCATTGGACCCATTTTTGGCATTCTAATGCCATGCCTTGATAGGTCCCCAAATATGAATTTTGTCACCATAACAAGGAGGTTATCCACTAGATTCAGGGGAAGATAGTGGGCTAGTGTCATTCCCAAGCGGATTAGTTCCTTTGTCATTACATGAATCTGTAGCCACAAAATGGGTCACACATCTGTTACAACATGCTAGAAATAAAGTATCATTCTAGTAGTAATAATACTAAGAAGTTGTTTCCCAATGACCAAATAAAATTATGTAGTGCACATACCGGGCTTCGTATAACAATCGAAGCATTGGCACCATGGTTCGCAAGGTCGTAAGCGATTTCCATCCCAGAGTTGCCTGAACCAATGACCAACACGCTCTTACTAGAGAAGCTCTTGCCTGACTTGTATCTTGACGAGTGGATGGCCTCACCCGAAAAACTGTGAAGTCCATGGATCTCTGGAATATTCTCTGCACTATTCTCACCACTTGCCACAACAAGGAATTTTGCAATAAAATTTACTGGTGTGCCTTCCGCAATGTCACAAGCCACGATGGACCAACACTTCTTATCATTGTCATATGTGGATGACTCAACGCTAGTGAGATACTTAGGTTGAATATCAAAGCGCTCCATATAGTCATCCAAGTACTTGACAAACATGGATTTTGGTATGTATGTTGGCGCACTAGCTGGGTATGACATGTGTGGTAACTCACAGAACTCCTTTGCAAGATAGCGGTCATATGCGCGTTTGCGCCAAAGAGACGCGCTGCAATCCTCACGCTCAACAATGACGTAAGGAATGGAGAATTGAGTAAGGCACGCTGCTGTTGCGAGGCCTGCTGGACCAGCACCAACAATCAGCACGACGACATTCTCCATTCCGAAGACAAGATTTGACGAAGTTGTGGGATAGGGTGTGGTGGTAGGCTAGGAGACTTAGAACAAGAAGAGGTATTTGTTTGCTTGTTAGCCGGATGAATCTTTGGAAGAGATATATAGCTGCATACGAGGTACATCTATATGCTTGTAAATTTCCGTACCTGTTCTGTTTTGTGACTAGGTTCAGATCAAGGGATGTAGAAAAAGGTAAAAAATAATTAACGCATATTACCTACTCTATCCACTTCCTCTAGAAATTGGAATGTTATAAATGTCATTTTTGTTGTGAAGTCATCATGGTACGGCATAGGTAGGAAACACAATCTTGATCGCTTACAGTTTTTTTTTTAGGAAATGTACACCATATCTATGTATAGTTGATGTGTGTTTCCTTGCTTTTCTATCGTCATCAATGAAAAGGGAAGACATAAAGGCTTACATGGCCGTGGTAGCCCAACACCACAGCCAATCATCACCACCAAGCCGGCCCAACCCAACCCAATACCGGTTCGGTATTAAAACAGAAGAAAACCGAGGTCTTGTTCTTCCCGGTGGTCGACACGCGACGGAGATCCTCCGCAGTCTTGACCGACACGGGCGCCAGTAACCAAGCCAGAAGCGCGTACAACTTCCTTTGCATCCGATGCTATCCAGGTACGAAGTGATTCATGCTCAAAACCTTCTCTGCCATCTTCGTAACATCTCAGGCATGGGCGACGAGTTGTCATCGTTGATATGTCCAAAACGTATCTACTTTTCCGAACACTTTTGCTGTTGTTTGCCCTCTAATTTGTGTGTTTTGAATGCAACTAACACGGACTAACGTTGTTTTCAGCATAATTGCTCTGGTGTCTCGTTTTTGTGCAGAAATCCAACTTTCAGGAAAAATTCTGAAAAATTTCGCAAAGTTCATATTTCACCTGAAGACTCACAAAGCCAGAAGACGAGACGGAGGGGGACCACGAGGGGCCCACACCTACCCTAGGCGCGGGCCAGGCTTGGCTACGCCTAGGGGTGATCTCGCCTCAGCCATCCCCTCGACCTCTCCTCCCGACTATATTAAGCCTTCAACCCTAAAAATAGAGGGGTCGACGTTTTTCCAGAAATTCCGCTGCTCCGCCGCCACCAGAAACTCACTATGCAAGTGGACAGGCCGCCGGCCCATCCGCTCTGTCCGCTCCATCCGCCAACACTAATTGTACAATCAGCGGCGTCCGCGTCCGCTAATCTTCTAGGCCGTTATTTCCGGTGGACAGCCGCCCGGTGGACAGCCGTTATAAGCAAAGCAACGCTAATGCGACTTCACGTGTGATTGTGATCGTGACTCTTTTTTCCTTTCTCTTCAAAACATTGACGGTGCAGCGCTTTGTACTCACTTTGCTGCACATAGGACGAAAATACAAACCTAATTTGTTGGCACAAATGTACGACACGGAGAATGCAGTTCAAGAACCATGATAAAACGAGATGTATTAACAGATACGAAATCTTCCTTTTTCCGGGGAAACAGATAAGAGCTCGATTGTATATCTATCCACATCTATACAGTTCCTATGCATTTTTCTACCTGACCAGTAATCGCAACTACGATCCATCTTCACACTAAGACCTGTACATGATCCCAAAACTGAGCAACCTAGTACGGAATATCGCACTCCAAACTAGAGAGGGAGAGGAATAGATGCCAAAATTCAGAGAATCCCGTCATGGGAATGGTCGTGGCAAACTCCTCTGCAACATCCAGCAGATGGAGTTTTTACTTGTTGAGCATTGCACGGAGACACTCGCTTCCTGGCTCCTCTCGCACGTCTTCCTTTGGCTCCTCTGCTACAGCAGGCACTGGGTCTTGCGGAAACTACCCAATTTCTTATCTTTCTTGACTTGCTCAAGTTCACTGTCCTTGTTTTTCCTCAACGGCAGCTTTTTTGAGCCAGTCTCTCCCTCTGCAACAGCCAACTGATGGATGTGTTCCTTGTCGAGCATTGCACCGACACCCTCTCTTGATGGCTCCTCTCGCACGTCTTTCTTTGCAATAGTGAGATGACGGATTTGTTCCTTGTCGAGCATTGCACCGACACCCGTGTTTGCTGGCTCCTCTAGGTGAACAGGCAACTGGGTCAGGTGGGAACTACCCAACTGCTGCTCTTTCTTGACTTGCACAAGTTTACTTCTTTTGTCCTTGTTTTTGTCCTACATACAGAATGGAAAAACTGAATGAGTATACGAGGTTAATTCTATTTCCAATCTGCTACTTACATGTCAAAGATTTACACTCATTGAAATAGAAAACCTTCAAATATTACAGATTGATACTTTTCAGATTGATGTTCAGTGCTTAGCCTGAACATCATCACCTTCTACGGCTATACAGATAGTTTCTACGGCTAAAAAGTCTAAACTCTAGTGTGGCATACAGAGATATGATTATGTGGAAACACCTTCTCTTGTTAGAAAAAAAGAAGGGAACTCTAGTGTGGCATACATAGATACATGTTGAGCTGACATATACTGACTCTAGTGCAGCATACAGAGGCACAATTAACCAGTGAGTTGCAAATTCATATCATAATTCAACAATTTTTTTATTTTTCTGCACTAATGGTCTGGGTGGAAATAACTTATACATGCAGATTAAGTTACACGATGACAGTGAAAAATCCCCAGCTATTTTCAGGAGTCGGATATACAGAAGATTTAGATATAATGTGAGTTAGTAACTTGGCAAAACCTCAGGCTAAAATACGTACTCAAGGAGCTTATCATGGAAACTGCAGATTGATCAAGTTTAAATGTTGTACACAAGTACATACCTAAGGCGAAACCACTAGGGTGCCACATCACAAACAGGTCTATGGCTCCATCTTACAAAGGGTATAGGAGGATGGTGCCAGAATGCATATATGGTTCCTTTTCGTAGAGTTACAAGTTGAAATCTTTCAAGACAATTATCTTATCAAGTTACCATCTAGGCAACTTTACCACTAAGTTACCATCCGGGGAACTATCCCACTAAGTTACCATCGGGCGAACTTTTGCCACTATCTTATGAAGTTAAATTTCATATGGTCTGGATCAAAAGAAATCAGAAGACAAAGTTCATTATTTCAGATTCATGTATGTCTGTACACGCCGCCACAAATCATGTTGTTTGTAGAAAAACAGAACTCCAATGGGAGATAATACAGATGTATAAATCACTAACCTACAGAAAAAATGATAAGTGAGGTAATTATTGTAGCCATCCTGCACATCTTCTTACCGTAGCAAAGATGGCATCGATGGGGAAGAGAAGGATCAAAGAAGGGTTGGTACCTGTCCCGCCGAATTCTTGTCCTCTTCCTCTGAAGGATTCTTGTGCACCTCCATGTCTGATAGATTCGTTCCCTCCTCCGCCGGATTCTTGCCCTCCCCCACCTCCGCGCCCATCTCTCCAGAGGCGGCGACGGCAAGGGAGCCGGGGGCGCAGAAGGATACGAGCAGGCAATGAGCGGATACGAGCGGGGTGCAGGGAGGCGGCGAGCTAGGTGCAGGGAGGCAGCGAGCTAGGTGCGGGGAGGCGGCGAGATGGACAGAGACGACCAAGTCGCCGGCCCGACGGCAGCGACCAGCGTGGCGGCGTGCCCTATCTACTCTGCTTCCTTTGCTAAGGGCGAGCCTTTTTTTCTTAGCGTGATGGACGGCCTGGCGGGCCAAATAGACACAGTCTGTGAGGCCGCCTTGCTTATGTGGACTAGCCGCTAGGACGTTTGGGCCTTTTTTAGCGGCGCGGACGAAGCGGACGAGTGGACATCCGCCTCCGCCTTCATCGTGAACAGAAACCTCAATCCGGGAACCAGAAACTCCGTTCTGGCACCCTGCCGGGACAGGGAATTGGAGGAGATCATCGCCATCGCCATCACCGACGCCTCTCCATCAACCATCCATGATTCCCCCATCCATGTGTGAGTAATTCCCCGCTGTAGGCTATAGGGGATGGTAGGGATTGGATCAGATTGTTCATGTAATATCTATAAGATTGTTATGTGCATAGTGCCTAGTATCCGTTGTTAGTATTTTTGACATTGTTGCAACTTGTTATACTTAATGCTTGTCACTTTGGGCCCGAGTGCCATGATCTCAGATCTGAACATGTTATTGATTCATGAGGATAATTATTATTTTTGATCATACCTGCAAGTTGTATACACATATTGTTGTCCGAAACCCGAGGCCCCAAAGTGACAATAATTGGGACAACTAGAGGGGATGACTATGATGTGAGGATCACGTGTGTTCATGGAGTGTTAATACTTTGCTCCGGTGCTCTATTAAAAGGAGTACCTTAATTATGTAGCTTCCCTTGAGGCCCCGCTGCAACGGGCTGGTAGGACAAAAGATGTCGTGCAAGTTTCTCATTGCGAGCAGGCACGACTAAATAGGAACACACGCCTATGGTTATTTTATACTAGGATGCTTATATCATTATTACTTGCAATGCCCACGTCTTGTTTATTACTCCCTTCGTCCCAAAATGTAAGGCGCCTAAGGATTAGTCAAAAGTCAACGTTTTTAAAGTTTGACCAAGTTTATAGACAAAAATATGAACATTTACAATATCAAATCATTATCAATAGATTCATCCTAAAGTATATTTTCTTAATATGCCAATTCGATATTGTAGATGTAAATATTTTTTTCCTAAAAGTTTAGTCAAAGTTTGAATTTTGACCAAACCTTAGACGCCTTACATTTTGGGAGAAAGGGAGTATATGAACTATCTCATTCATGCAGCGCCCGTTCATCCATCCTTGTGCCTACGGTATTTTAATCCCGCTGTCTACTGCAATCATCGCTACTGCTGTCTTTATTTCATTGCTGCTGTTACTTTACTACTACCACTGCTATAAAACTGTTACTACTGACAAACTGTTGCGAGCAAGTCTATTTCCAGGTGCAGATGAATTGACAACTCATCTGTTAAAGCTTATAAATAGTCTCTGGCTCCCTTCTGTCGAATCAATAAATTTGGATTTTACTTCCCTCGAAGACTGTTGCGATCCCCTATACTTGTGGGTCATCTAGACTATTTTCTGGCGCGCCCACTGAGGGTGATATTGTTCGCTGCAATTTATTTATTATGGGGAAAGCTCATGAATCTAAGTTCCCTATATTGCCATCCACTACAAGAAGAGGTACAACTCTGAACACCTCTGTTTCTCTTGATTCGCCATCTGTTATGAGTAAGCTTCTTACTCCACCACATGCTGCTACTTCTGCTGAATTTGATAATGCTCCTTATGATTTTGATGATGCTTCTATTGTGCTTGATAAGAGTGGTTCGTTAGGTCGTTTCCTAGATACTACAATTGCTAGAGCTAAACAAATTGAAAATGCTGAAAATATTATTACACCTGTTAGTTCACCTGAAGCTAGGGGGATCCTAGTTATGATCTTGATGAAACTTATATTGAACTTGATGATGACTTCATTGAAGATTTTCATGCTACTAGAGATGCAAGTGCTATTAAAATTCTTCTTGCGAGACGAGCTGTTAGATATAAATTGTCCACTGATTCTAAGTTTGCCACATCTCCCATAAACATTAGAGATAAGGATTATGATTTCTCTCTGGATTTATCTTACATATATATTGTTGAGAAAGAACCTTTATGTGGTCCTGAAAATGAAAGTGGTATGAAACATATGAATGACCTCTCTACTTTGAGCAATTTATTCTCCGATGATATTAAGATACACACTTACTTTGTCATTAAAATTTTCCCTTTCTCTTTGAAAAGGTGCAGCTAAAATTTGGTATATAATTTATCTCTTGGATCTGTTGATAGTCCTATTGGTTTGGTTAATGCTTTATTTCAGAAATATTTCCCTACTAGTGCTCAACATGCTGCTTTGCAGAAATCTTTGACTTTGTGCAGGTAGAAGGAGAAAAATTGCCTCAATCTTGGGCAAGATTTTGTTCTTTAATTAGAGCACTACCTAAACATACATTATCTAAAAATTAGCTCCTTGATATATTCTATAATGGACCAACTGTTGAATCTAGGAAATACCTGGATAGTTGTGCTGGTTTTGTTTTCAGAAAAAGAACTCCTGCCTAAGCTGAGAAATTATTGGCTAAAATAAGCAAAAAATTATGATGATTAGACTACACCGGAGCCAACACCAACACCGAAGAAAAGAGGAATGATTGAATTAAATGATGAAGTGATGAGGGAAGCAAATAAATCTCTTAAGGAGAAGGGTATTAAATCTAAAGATGTGAAGAATCTACCATCTATAGAATAATTATGTAAGCCAACCTCTCGTTCTTTAACTATTGAGGTACACTCTCTCCAACGTTTTGATAGTAGAAATATTCCCTACTCTAAACCTCCCGATCAATGCTTAGATGAATTTGATAATGATATTGTTAAGCAAGACAATTTTAATAAGAGAGTGGAAAATCATGTAATGGAAAATTCTAGAGCTATCAATAATTTGCATGATATTGTGGAAAGAACCTCTAATGATGTTAAAATGCTTGTTAAACATTTCCATATGGTTCAAACTCAAATTGATCAACTCACTAAAGTGCAAAAAGATTTGCTAGTTAATGCTTCTAGGAAAAAATAAGAACTAGAAGTGGTGTTTGTACTCAGGATCCTTTATATCCTGAAGGACATCCAAAGAGAATTGAACAATATTCTCAATGAGTTGATGATACTAGGACTAAGTCTAAGAAAAAAGAAGAAGAAACATAAAACTGTTGTAGAATCCTCTGAACCTACTAAAGATCCTAATAGTATATCTATCTCTGATGCTGAAACTGAAAGTGGTAATGATAAAAAATGATGCTTCCAATGAAGAGAAATTGAAGAGGAACCTGAAAAGCATACTAAAAATACAAAATACACCAAGGAAGATTTCATTCCTACTAAATATGGTAGTGAGAGAGAACCTTGGGTGCAAAAACCAATGCCTTTTCCTGATAAGAAACATAAATCGAAGGAAGAGGAACACTATAACAAGTTATGTGAATGGATGAAACCTTTGTTTTTTGCAAATTCCTTTGACTGATGCTATTAAATTTCCTCCTTATTCATACAATATGAAAGATATTGTCTCTAATAAAAGGAAGATTCCAAATGAAGAAATCTCCACTATGCTCGCTAATTATTCTTTTACTGGTAAGGTTCCAAAGAAGATTGGTGATCTAGGTATACCCACTATTCCATGCTCCATCAAAATTAATTATGTTAGAACTGCTTTGTGTGATTTGGGAGCAGGAGTTAGTGTCATGCCTTTTTCTCTCTATAAGGGACTTGATATAGAAATATTAATACCAACTGATATATCCTTGCAAATGGCTGATAAGTCTACTACTATTCCTGTTGGTATATGTTAGGATGTTCCTGTTCAAGTTGCTCATAATTGTATGATATTGACTGACTTTGTTGTGCTAGAAATGCCTGAAGATGATAATATGTCTATTATTCTTGGGAGACCTTTTCTTAACACTGCAGGAGCTGTTATTGATTGCAACCAAGGAAAAGTAATTTTCAATGTTGATGAAAAGAGCACATGGTTTATTTTCCCAAGAAGATTGATAGGAAATATTGTCTAAATTCAATTATTAATATTGAGACCATCCAAATTGGGAAATTTCAATTGCCTTTGCCAATGCCAAAGAAAGATAATGATATTGTCACGATTGGGACTATGCCTGTCAAGATTGAGGTAACATATAATAATATTTTGACACGCAAAGTTTTGTTTCATATAAAATTGTTGTGCTAACAAGACTTGATCAACCTTGTTAACAAAGTAATTTTGAATGAATGAAACTATGCTCTCACCTATGTACCACTTATTAATTTCATATTAGAAAGTCTTAGAGTTGTTGTAGATTTGGTTTTGAATTTATTTTTCATCATTCCATAATTGTTTTCCTGTGTTAGAATCATTATTCAAATTCTGAAAATTTCCCAAAAATAAAGTTTCTCAGAAAATTCTAGAAAACATCTATAAAAAATTTACGCGTGAAAAGGGGCAGAGAGGCACCTGGGGCATCTCAGGGGGACCCACTGGCCGACCACACCATGTGGTGGCGCGGGGCACACCCTGGCCACGCCAAGGCTAGGTGTGGGGCCCCTCTGGCCCTCCACTTGCTCTCTCCTCTGCCATTCTCTTCTCTCTCTCTCGAAAAAACACCCCACCATTTCTCAAACCCGTGTTCTTGCTGTTCTTCCTCACGAATTTTCGATCTCCTTGCTCAGCCCATATTTCCTGAAATTTGAAGCATTTGCTCTCCGGTATGTGACTCCTTTGATTCTCCAAGTAGAATTTTGTTTGGTGGAGTATATCTTGAGTATTTTGCTGATGTAGATGACATGTTGAGTGAGCTTGCATGCTTGTATTATGCTTATATAAGTTGTTTTGATGCATGTTTAGTCCTCTTGCAAGTCTTCATAGTGTCCTCCTTTATTTGTTTGTCTTAAAATCACTTTTCATGAGGTTTGTTAAAAATTTCAGAGATGGAAGGCAATGCATACCAACTCATTCAACATGAATTGGAGGTGAATGAAGTCATGAGGGTTCACCGGGAAGAAGGAGTTTTCCCTTCTCTTTATCCATGTGCGGAGTTCATGAGTGCTGCAGGGATTCTGCAGGATTTCTAGACTTTGGTCTCCAATACAGGGTTGGAAAGTTTTGTTGATGGTGAACAATACCAATATTCAAAATTAACTATGTCTTTGGTGCAATATTTTAGATGTAGTTGGGATTTGCCTAACCCCATGGTTAATTACAAAATTTACAATAAGGCTGTCAACTTGCCCTTTGACGATTTCTGTGTAGCCATTAGAGTGCCACAATGGGGATCGTGTAGAAGGATCAAGGAGCGACCCAAGCTATCGCTGGACCTCTACAAAGAAATCTGCCAGGGGAGGAGTTTCTCAGATGAAGATGGTAAAATCCAAAGTATTCAACTTCCATCTATTCGGTATTTTGCCTATTTCATTACTAAGTGTGTTCTAGCTAGAAATAATGCAAATAAATAATCCTCTTATGATTTAGTTTTCTTAGCTGATGCCTTGACACAAGATAGAACTTATAATTTGGGTGCTTTGATAGTTTCCCGTCTTACTACTAACCGTGAGAAAGGAGGAGTTTGTGGAGGCCTCTCATTGTCTCTCATTTATTAGCCTTTCACGGTCTTGTTCCACATGATTTAGATATTCAATTTCCATTAAAGAGGCTTGATCTTAATTCCATGATGCAACACATATTTGTTTCTTTTCAAGCCAACATGGGCAACCTACCTTATGAAATAATATTTTTCAAGAAATCGGCATGGAGGGTAGCTAAGTCCGATCGTTTAGTCAATTTGCGTTCGCCTCTTTTGTTTAACTTTGATGTCAGGGGAGGATGGTCACTCACGGAGCAGGAGCTTGACACATACAGAGAGGAGCAGGGCCAACATGTAGAGGATGATGGAGGGGAGGCTGAAGATAATTTCGTCCAGCCCTCCAACACTGTTGGGTTCCCATATCAGCAACCCGACTATGATTATGGGCCTTCTGCTTCTTCCTCCTCACGAGGGCCGGGGTAAGATCATGCTAGGAATGACCCACCACTCTAAGAGCTACTACCAGGTCAGTGACTCCACCCAGGCCAAACCCAAGCCAGGGAGACACGACATCTCACTTCATCACACATCATATTCTGCCTTAACTTTGTATATCTAATGCTTCACTTTCTTTTTGTTCTTGTTTAGTTTATTTATGTAATTTCTCTTTTATTGAATTTCGTTGTTAATACTGTATTAAATCCTCTCCTTAGCTTAGTTTTGCTTATAATTGCTAATATGGCCTCTAATTGAAGTGCTGATAAAAGAACTCAAATTGATGTCCAAAAACAGATTCTGTGTTGTCACCGTAAAAATATTCTCAGCCAGAACGGAATTTTGAGTTGCCAATTTTTGAGAATATTCCCTGCTATCTGCTTTTTAGCTGAATACTTTTATATCCTAGCTATAATATTTCCAAAAATAACTACTGTTGTTCTGTTAAGTATCTTACCACTAGTTGCATTTGTGTGTCTATGTTAGTTTTTCTTTCTTTTGTTGTTCTTGCTTTTGTTTCTACTGTCCAGAACACAAAAATACCAAAAATATTTCTGTGGTTTCTCTTCATTTTTGTTCTTAGTTTGTTTCATTTTCTCATTATGGTTTGCTATTCGAAAATCCAAAAAGATTTTGCTTTGTGTGTTGATTAAAAATCGAAAACCCAAAAATATGTGTTGTTCCTCTTTGGTTTTGTAAAGTTGCTGCAGGTTTCAACAGTCTTCCGTGATTTCATTGGAGCTTGGTTATCATTTCATATTATTCAAGCCACACAAGTGAAGAGCAATAATGGCGGTCACGACAATTCAAGATATGGTGAGAGGCTAGTATGAACTCTATTTGTTTTCATTTTTGTACATATACTCATCTATGTGGACATGCTTAGTTTGTTTATGTAAGGTGTATGCTACTTAATGATGTTCAGTAGTTTATGCTCTCTCACGATTAGTTCCAATTTACTAATAGTAGGTAACATGTCATGTATTTTGTTTGCATTGCTCTATTCATATAACGCATGATATTGTGGTATCTCCTCCCAACGCTTCATTTGAACCCACCTGGTACAGTCGTGGTATCGTCACGGCACATGCCATAGGGTGGCTAATCGAATGTTCCTAGTACGATCTACAACGGTATCCGGATGCGGGTACGGGGACGAGCGACACGGCGACGACTCAAAGCTCCGAGGCCCTCCGCGGAGTGTAACACCGTACCCAGCTATGAGTGCATAATCAGTAAACACAAAGACAAAGGCGCCTCCCAGAGCTGTTTCCCGGCTGCTCCCCGGAGGCTAAGGAAGACAAATGTCCTCTCACAGGCAGCTCACGAGACCAGAATGAATGAGGAATGATCGATCCCCTATAAGAGAGGGTAGTGCGGCTTATATAGACGCCGGCACTTTACATAGAAGTCCTTAGAACCTAGTGGCCGGTTGGCCGGCTTCGGCTTTCGCTCCTTCCCGAGGCGTTGACGTCAGAGCCGCTGAGGTTGCCAGGGAGACAACCCCATCCGCTCGCCGGAGTCGTACGGGGAGAGAAGTGTCCGCGCCATCATGCCCCGTAGGCCGACGTGGAGCGGGCGTGAGCCATGATGGCTCGCCGAGCGAGGAACCATTGCTCCAGTGCCCCTTACTTTACGCGGAGATGAGGTCGGGACCTTTGAACCTCGACCACCTACCCGGCCTCCTTCTCCCCGTATGTCGCCACCCGGGAATGGCTAGGGTGTAAGAACCCACGGACATGGCTTGTGTAGAAGCTGTCCAGCCAAGGCCACAGATGGTTGCTGCTGTGCCGACTAAGACGAGAGCTAGCCGTTCCCACGTACCGGGCCGCTCCTCGCCCGGCTTTTACAGCCGGGCTAGCCGGCCTTGAGCCACCGCTTCCTCATCTATTGCCTACCCGGGGTCTTCCCCGACATTAGCCCCCAACGCTGGCAAGGTCCTGCGTTAAGAGGGACCTAGGCAGGTTTTCCTGGCTGTTTAGATTATCTTCTGGATCTGTTTGATGGCACTCGGAGGGGCCGACTGAGAATTTTCATTCAGCCGGCTGCGCCCTCATCCGGCTTGCTTCATCCGGATGCTTCCAGCCGGACGCCACTTTGCTTCTGCAGTTTCACTTTTTACAAGTGTTGGAGATGTCTCCGCCTTGCTGGGAGCGTTTGGGGCCGGATTGAGAAATTGTCCGGTTCGTGCTCGGCATACTGGAGTTTCCGCTGCCGGTCCCGCCCGACTTGACCGGTCCGAGCACTCCGACTCCCGCTGCCGCTTTCGTCCGGTCAAACCACTGTCTCCTCCGGATCGGGTGCCGGCGATGGTGGCTGCTTGGTAACCGCCGCGATCGTGGGGGTTATATTAGCTCTAATCCGGCGTCAGGCTCACGACCCCCACTTTAGCGCAGAATTGTGCGCGGGGTGGCAAGGTGCGGCTATAAATGCTGCGGGCGGTACCGAGGCGGCCACTCTGCCCTTCCTTGCGCCCAAGCCCGCTCTCTCCCCGCTGAGCTTTTCGAAGGTTTCTCCCATGGATTTCTCTCGGTGTTTCTCGCAATTTCAAAATGAGCAATCAAGGTCACACGATCCTCCCGATCCGCGCAGCCCGCCGCACCGTCAATCCGCGCTACGGGTCCCCTGCGTGTCCACGTACGCTCGTCGCCACCGCGCTCTCCTCCGGCGAGGAGCGGTTCTTCTTCACCCTTCACACTCTCGATTTCTGGAGTCTTCCTCCTTCTCTTTCTTCCACCCGTGGATGCATGGTGCCTCCCGCTGCTCGGGAGGGCTCCCACATGACGGAGTGGGGACGACATCGACCGCCCGCCCGCCCCGCCGCATCCTGGCCGCAGGTGGTGACGTGGGGCTCCCGGGACGGAGACGAACCGGGAGCCGCAGCCTCCGGCGAGCGCGTGGTCTTCGGGGCGCGGCGCATTTCGACCGCGTGCTCCTGCTGCCGCCCGCCCCTCTTTCGCGGTTCTGAGCCTTTTCGGCCTCCAGCCGCACTCTCTCTCACTTGCCGCAACAACGCCGTGTAGTTGAGCCGCTCGTGGCTTCTATGGAGGGCTACGCCGGCTTGTGGCCTGACATCGAATTCTGGTGTCGGCTGTTTTACCTCAAGGCCTGCATTTTCCGCAGACGTGCAATCATGTAGCTCGGGGCCACCTCCATCTACTCCCGCATCGGCACGCCCTTCCCGAAGATCCCTACGGTTGACTCGGTGAAGAAATGGAAGCAGTCGTTGTCGGGGGTGTTCCTCGACAATGTCCTCCGATTGGGACTTAGGGTTGATGGAATCCTGCAAGCTGATACGAGGCATCGGTATACAGACAAACGGGGAGCGATTTACCTGAAAGTCTGGGCCCTCGAAGGAGGAAACCTCACGTCCCACTCCGTCTGCTCTTGATTATAAGAAAATAGTGTTACAATGGGGTGCCGAATAATTCGGCTGTCTCGTCGCGATAGCTAATCGCTAGGGTAATCTAGTTCTAAGCTCCGTTGGCTAAGATCGCTAAGATTGGCCGTGTCCTCCAGCCCTCTCCCGGCCTTTATATAGGTGGCTGTGTCCCGAGAGGTTTAATTCGAGTACGAGTAGACTTATAATAGATCTATCTCTAATCTTTCCTCGTTCGGCTTCTTCCGTTGTACTCCAAGTAATCTTCGCCGCACCGTCCTAGTGGCCCATCTTGTTTTGTGCACTCTGCGGCCTCCACCGCCGATAGGTAGAGCAACAGTGGTTACCCGATGTAATGCCCACGCGTAGTCTCTCGCAGTGTCTAGCTTAACATAGTTCGTAAGAGATCGAAGTATGTCTTCTTCCTAATCCCTTTTCCTTGATCGTTCTGCATTTCTTCTGCCTTCATCGGTGCGCGCCGCCGCTCCCGATGGGAGTAGCCCTCTGAGTCTAGGTACGGATGCTCGCAATCCGTGCGAGACTCAAGTTGTACCACTCGAATATCTTCTTCTGCCGAAGCTTTGCAAGCCTCTTGCAGTGCATCCGATACATTTTCTTTACAAGGGATACCGAATAACGTGCCCAACTTTTTGTTGGTTAACTCTGCCGATGGCAAAACAATGCTACCTCACACAATCAAGTCTCCGAGCATGATCCTGGAGGCGGGTGTAAGTTCTCCGCTGGTGTGATTCAGCCGCCTCCTCGAAGGAGTAGCCCCAGTCCGGGCGGGCGGGATACGCCCGCTTGCATTTGAGTCAATTATTTCCTTCGAGTCCTCATTTTATCGGGTGCGCGTCGACAACGCTCCCGATGGGGAGTAGCCCCCGAGCCCAAGTGCGACATGCTTGCAATCCGCGCATAGGCTCAAGCCGATCACCCGATCTTTTCTTACTCCCTTCGTATGCAATCATTCTCCATGACGTCATTGATGACGTTTTTCTCTCCCCTTTGATTTCGACCGATAAGACACGACCTGCCAGCCTGCTTTTCAAGCGATTCCCGTCCCTTCCTTTACACGTTAACAAGGCACTCCTCGATTTCCACATCATTAACTCGGGGAAAGGGCCCATTTAACAACACGAAGCCTTCTTAAGTTCCCCAAGAGATAAAATCCCTTTTATTCTCCTCCATTTGTCTTCTTCGCTGCTCTTGTCCTTCTTGTTCATGAATCGGAGCTCGCTGCGCCGCTACCATCGTTTCGATTTGTTCAGATCCGTAATGGTGAAGAAGAAATCCCTAGTGTCTTGGCCAACTCCACGAGCGTTTATGAAGCGCGCCGCCTGATCTTCTTTCGTATTCTTTGGCAAGGAAGTCGCTCCCAATGCTCCTTCCTTCAGCCTCCAGCCCGTCGGGTGCCACTTTCAAGTTCACACCAAGCTCGGTGATTGGACAGCCCCCACCGCCGCCCGCGTGACTAAAAAAGCATCCCGGTTCGGGACTGATCTCTCTCCGGCTGAGGGAATGTAATCTTCCAGTGCGATTTCCACCCAACCTCCCTGCCGGCTTTACCGTGATGTTCCCGTTCCTGTACCGAGGCCTTTCCCTTCCGTTTACTTAATTCCTCCCTCTATCTCCTCGCGAACTTACGAAACTAATCCAGCAACCTACCCCAACTCGATTCTTCACGTTGCCGTGTTCATTACCCTCTGCGAAGCATATCTGGGCGTTGAGCCCCATTTTGGTTTGTGGAAGAAGATCTTTTTCGTGAAGAGATACAGCAGTAGCAATGGATCTTTTGTTACCGGAGGAGTAGGATTCGTAGCTCGTTCAGATGTTAATTACTTCAATTTTCCGATGAGAGAGTCCGTACAAGGGTGGAGATTGAAGTGGTTCTACATCAAGGATTCTCCATTACCCGAATGCCAGCTCCCTCGCTTCGTCGATGTCCTTGAGGCCAAGCCTAAGAATTCCCGGGAAATGTCTTCTCCACGAAAAATGTTAAATCATGAATTATTTGTCACTTCCTTCTGATCAAGGAGGTCGACGCAAACCATGGTTTGCATAAGTAGCGGCAGTTGTTTCAAACGTCTAGTCCAACCAATCATGGCTAGGGTTCGCCCAATGTGGTTGTACCCAGGTCCGAAAGATTAAACTAGAATCAACGCTGCCGAATTATTGAAAAGAACTGCTTGATGAAGTCCGTCGTCTCACTTCCTTTAGCTTTAAGAGGATTCGATCCCACCGATATCTCCACATATTCTTTCGATGCCGATCATCCATCGAGGTAATTTCCTTTAAACTCTTGGTATGTCACATCGACATATATTATCACATCTCATTTACTTTTCCCTTCGACAGCCCTCGCAGCCTCCGAGGATTTTCATAACTTGCCAAATGACACTTCAAGGAAGAGGCTCTTCGCAGCCCGTTGACTTTCGTACTGTTGAACACACAAGCCCATTCAACGAGCCCATGACCTGAGCATAGATTCTCGAAACTGCCCATAATCTCCCTCATCGGGGCCCTATGATAATGCATGCATGGCGTAGGGACTGGAAGGGCAATGACGACGCTTCGATCACAATGCCTTTGTCAGATGCAGCTTCATGGGAGGAGACCAGTGGCTTCCTATGAAGAGATCAACGGTGGTTTTGCCGACGAAGATGACCTCCTTGATTTGTAAGTGCTTTCTTCTTACTATTTTCAACTTTCTTGATTTTTCAAATTCTTCGGATAAATCCTGATTAATCGAATCTTCCTTATGCGATTTACACTTTCATTGAGCCCACCCAAGAAAGCCAGATCCGATGTCGTTTTCACTGCTGCTGCAGCCTTCCGGTTTCTGCCTAAAGCGGCCCTTCGGATGCAGCATCAATGTACCTCCCTCCCTTTTCCCAAAGTGGAAAGATGCTTCCGCCTCGTGCCGCACTCTCCTCTCCTTTCCTGTAAGTGTCTTTGCTGAATCTTAACAAGAACCTCTCAGAACATGTCTTCGCTTAACGATCCTTGTCAAACATTTCCTTTTTCCAAGGATCTACGAGGTGTGATATCCTCTTAGAGGCCTTCGCTTTTCAATTCACTCTAGAGGCGGACAAGATCTGGCCTGGAGGAGGCTAAGTCTTCCTCTCAAAAGTTGGAAGGTGCCACTGCAAGGCCGCTATAGCTCGCCAAAGATAATGACTCCGAAAGAAGAGCTAAACAAGCTAAAGGAGCGGCCAAGGAGGAGGAAGCCTTGACGGCAAAGATGAACCCTCCGCTAATCGCCTTGCCTTGCTTGGTAAGTTCTTACGTCCCATGTAGATTACTACTTTTGTTTTTTATGGATCTGCTTTTTCGTCAACGATTTATTTTGACTACTTGCAGAAGCCGCCGATCCCTGCTACTACCTTGGATAAAATTCCGAGCAACCCCCCGGCAAACGGTGTGTCGACTGCTTCGCCCGCCACCAACTGCTACCCGGCCTCTTGACAAGTGAAAGGTGCTCTGCGCTGGATGCATTCAAGTGATATTCCCAAGGCCACGCAGGAAAGACTCGGGGCAAAATGCACTGATGCTTTCGCAGTTTTCTATACCAAGGAGGCTGAGGGTTCAAGGTATCACAGACTTATGGTTTCACTTACTTTCCAAATCCTATGATGGGTTATGCCTTAAGGCCGATACTGAAGAAATGACTATGAGCTGTCAAAGGAAAGATGGCGACCATTGATCCGATAATTTCACGGCGTCTGCCCGACTTGTGCTCGCCGTGCCTCCTTGATTTAGTCCCCGAGAAAAACATCGGTTGGCCCCAGCCCGTCGACTCATCAGGCTCCTTGATAGTTGTAACATTTTTACCCTTGGGCTAGCATGAAACATTATTCTGCTGCAAGAACTTTAAGTTTGTAATGAATATTATGCTGCAATGTTGCCAACATGTTTTTAACGTATTATCTTCACTTGTGCTTCTCCCCGATAGATTGAGTTACACCTCTCCTGATGGGAGTTTTGCTGAATGTTTAATTTGACCATATTATCCTTTTAACATCGTTGCTCGTAGGCTTTCCCCGTGCTCGGTTTGTTGATGACTCCAAAGGTGTTGTTCCTAAAATTATCGGATCTCAACTCCGATGAAGGATCGGATCACCCGGATGGAAAAGGATCTGCCAAGCATCTTCATGCCCGGCCGCGATTATCAACAAGAAGAGTGCGAGACCGTGCCGACGTGAGCTTATGCTCTTAATGGGCTGCATACACACGAGAGCTTGAACCCAGAGCCTTAACTTTTTACCCTTGGTTGGTTAGCATTTTCTCTGATCCCTCTTCGCTTCTTTATCACCATAGCTCCGAATCGTGCGTGGAAGAGAGCAAACGGATTCACGCAGCGTGTGAATGCCTTGGTTTAGTTATCCTCGCCCGAGGGAAATTTTCTCTCCTCGCGAGAGCACTCGAAGGCACTACTGCCGTACGTACCAGGACTTAGTCCAACAGGTCCACCATTTCTTCGACAAGTGCTACAGCCATGAGGGTGGTTTGTAAGACGATGTTTCCTTTGAACGCAGTTCCCTCCACGCTTCTTGCGAATAAGCCTGGAGTTTGGTAACGCTGTGAAGATCCGGGACTTTGTGCGCGCATGTTTTTGCAGGAGCGCAGTTTACGCTTGCTCTGTACTTGCCTGCTATCCTTCAGTGCAGGTTTACCTTACTGCCAACGCATCGGAGACTTAAGCTCTATCCGAAGGTGTTGCTGCTCGCAACACACCTGCTTCTACACTCCAGAAAGATTCAAAGGCACCGAAGAAAAGAAATCAGCATGGTGATCTCTGTGGCTTTAATAATCCCAAATAGTTTGACAACTTTATCCAAGCGTGTGGATGATGCCTTTTCATTCGGTGGATACATGCGTATGCATTTACTTACGTTATTGCCGTTGAAGTTTCAATTTGAGCGAATCTTAGTTGCTCGCTTTTAAATGTATGTATATTGGTTGTTTTAGCAAATCATGTGAGATCAACTCGTGTTGCAGGTCTTGCTAAACCTGTTGTATGCGCAACTTGCTTTCAAACTTGAATTTTGAAGGCACTCCAAATACTGGGTGCAGGATTCCGGCCGATGAGGTTGCTGTTCCTTGATATTTCCATAAGTGGAATGTTTAACGTGGGTTGTTGTTTATGGGTATTTCCAAACTCTTGCTATTTACGGCACCCGGGAGAGGCATCTATAGCAGAGGGAAGGGTGAACGTCTTTCCAGCGCTCGTAGAGGCTTGGAGCACGATCTTCCGCCCCGTACTATGTTTGTATAGTGATGGGGCTTAGAAGTTTGTAGTTACTGCAATGCTTAACAAAAAATCGAAGCTTAAGTTCTTATTGATAAGGTAAGCACAATGCTGGAGGGCGAAAGGGAAAGCCCTGTTTATACTAAAGGAAAAACAAAAATAAATGCTGATAAACTGCTTAAGCCAAGGAAGGGGTTCTTCTCTTCCTCCGGCTTCTTCACCATGTTAGGGGTAGTGCTGCGTTGTTGATTTCACCAGGGTTTTGAGTGAAAGGATCGCCGTCTTGTTGTTTTATGTCTTCCGTATCATCAACTGCCGAATTTTGATCGCCGAAGCTTGTTGCGTCACGAGGCTTCGCCGTCGAGGCTTTTAAGAGCAAGGTTTGCTTGGCTTCTTTTGCTTCCCCCCCGTCATCCTTTTCTTCCTGATTTCACGCAGCAAATAACTTAGTGGAGGCTTATCAAATTCTTGCTTGCTCCTTGAAACTTCGCTGCGATCCTCTCGGAAATCGCGGTCGCAATCGGTTCCGAGCGCGGAAAACTTCCATGGATCGTGATGTTTTATCTTGTTGCTGTGCATCTTCAGCTTAAGATAAGCATAGTGCGGTACGGCCATGAACTTGGCGTAGGCTGGTCTTAAGATGGCATGATACCGTGACTCCCAACCACTACCTCAAACTCGATCTTTTCCTTCCGAAATTGTCGGATTCCTCGCCAAGACAACGTTTCTGTAACCTCCTTCCAAGGAATAACCTCGTTCACTTGGCAAATCCCATGAAGCAGGTGTCTCCGTCTCTTCCAAAGATTCCCATGGTGATCCCCATACTCTTAATTTTGTCACTAAAATCAGGTTTAACCCGCTCCATAAAGAAAGACTTTGCTCATCTTGAATCCCCTATCTCAGCCTCAACTACAAGGGCATGTCCCGGTTTTAAAAGGTCATCGGGTGGTCTCGCCGATCAACGTAATGTTCGAGAGGACCACTCGACGACCTGTGATGTTTGCCATGATGCTTTCTGCCCGATTAATTTCTCGATGAGCTTCTTCATCTCTCTCGAGACGCCCCTCTGTCCTGTGGATCATGCTCATCCGCCCACGTGGTGGTGGGAACACCTCGTTGGGTTGATGAGGTTGGAGGTGTAGGTGGAGGTGGAGGCCGTGGTGGAGGTGGAGGAGGAGGTGGTAAATGTTGGTCATTCCCGACCGCCGGATGAGTTTATGTAAGTCAAGGAACTGTCGGCTAACCTTTAAGAAGGTGACTTGACTTCTGCTTGCCGTCCTTGGGAGCCTAGCCCATATACTATGCAAGTAACATGGGGCATTGATCTATTCAGCATAAGGTAAATCGGGAGCCCTCTGCTGCCGTGGGTTATAATTGCCGCGATTTCTAGAGTTGTTTCGGTTGCCATCTTGCCCGACCATCTCTTCTTTCATCATACCCATCATCATGTCGATCGGAGCATCCTGCGGGCTACCCGATTGTTGTCGTCGTAGTTGCGATTTTTCCTCCTTTTGTTCCGATCCTCTGCTGCCTTAGCCGGTTTTGGCTGATCATCGTCTTCATCATCGCTGCGCTGCCGCTGTCTTCGCACGTTGTCCTCGGCGATCAGCCTCCAATCATATGTATTTCCATCGCCTTGTGATGGTTTTTGCTTTACAACCAAGCCTCTATGTAACTGCTACTGACGCCACCTGCTGAAAGCGCGATTGCCTTGTCTACGTATACATCTTCTGCAGCGTTTAGGAGTTTGGTAAATCTCCTGATGTACGCGCGGATCGACTCCTTCTGCTTTTGTACGCGCCATGAATTTCGATCCCGATGGGTCTTTTATATGTTGCCTTGAAGTTAGCAACGAAGGCATCCACCAGGTCGTCCCATGACTTGATGGAACCTTTCGGCAGTCCTCTTAACCACGCCCGTGCCGAGTCCTTTTAAGTAGAGCTGCAAGCACCGCATTGCTGCTATCTGGTTCCCTTTGTGCAGAATCGTTGCACTCTAAGCACCGCTATCCATGATCTTGGCTCCTGCTTTCCATCATACTTGGCAGCGTCATGAGTAGGTTTGAATTTTGGTGGCACGACTCGGCGGATTTTGTAACTCAAGCAATCGGCCCCGCTAGTTCACCCACTTTGATCCCCGGGCTCCCGAGGAATCGTCGTCGTCATTCTTTCCCGGGCGGCGCGCTGGTCAGCTTTGTTTTATCGATTCGGCTCCGGGTGATTTCATCCCCAGCATTCTCTCGCCCGATGTTTCGACCCGCGCATATGCCGTGGTTTTCTCCTTCGCGGTACTAGATTGTTTCCCAACATGGCGAGACTTTCTAGGGCACTGCGATGAGCTTGCGCCCATGGATCCTTCGCGTTGTTGATGAGGTACGCAAGTAGATTACTGTTGCTCCCGCAACGTTCTTTGGCCGTGGCATGCCTGCAGTATCCGTGGTCATGAAAGATTTGGTCAGATCTCACGTTATTTCTCTCCTGCATCGTCGTCTTCTGAGAGCCTGGATATCCTTGATCGATGTTTTCCCGCCTCTAAGAGTACTGGGAGCGCTTCCTTGTAAGCTCTCCGCCGCTGGACTGCCCGCCGCGGATAGTCGTTCTCCTACGGGCTTGCTCTCTCGAAGGTGCTCCGGTTTTTCCAGTATGAGCGGCATGCATTTAGGGTTCCAACCGAGGTCCCCGCAGAGAGCGGTGTTGTTGAGCACGGCTGTCCTAGCTGCAGCCCACTCTTCGTCCGCGTATGGTGTAGTCGCTGTCGCGATTGCCAGCGCTAGCTTTCAAGCCGCCCTTCTGCTGGAATGAGGCGTGCGGTCTCCGCTTCCTCCGTGCCTTGTATTCCCCGTGTTGTTGGCGACGTAAACCTGATGGTGTGTCGTTCTTCGGTGGCTCGGACGATGCTGCCGACGCTGTCTTCTCCTGACGAGTATCGGACATTGCAGATGAACGGTGTGTCGCTGATCCCAAAACCGTGCCTCCCGGCGTCAGCCCAGTGCAGGAGGTTAGTTCCGGGTCAGTGGCCCGCTGCATCCCACCGACATTGAGCACGAAGGAACGGGAGTCAAGGCTGGCGAGCCCCATCGACCTGCGTTGTGCCAGCCAATAGATCGAACGATGACGACGTACTAGGACCTCATTGATCCGGAGGTGTTGATCGGCAGATGGAGGATCCCTCCGCGCTGACGCGCCAGTGGATGCTGCCGGCGTCATCTCCATGTTTCTTGCGTATCCGAGAAGTTCGAGCGAGAAGAATCGCGAATGCGGGGTAAACTCGTAGGAGCCGAATCGGACTCCGACTCCCAGCCGGTGATGGCGGTGCCAAGGAAGATGCCGACGTACATGACCAGATCTGCCGAAGGACTGATCCGGTGCTCCAGGGCTTCTACGATTACGCCAATTGTTTGGGTGTTCTTCGACAATGTCCTCCGATTGGGACTTAGGTTGATGGAATCCTGCAAGCTGATACGAGGCATCGTTATAAGACAAACGGGGAGCGATTTACCTGTGTCTGGGGTCTTCAAGGAGGTAAAACCTTACGTCCCCA
Source organism: Lolium multiflorum (assembly GCA_030979885.1). Classification (NCBI taxonomy): domain Eukaryota; kingdom Viridiplantae; phylum Streptophyta; class Magnoliopsida; order Poales; family Poaceae; genus Lolium; species Lolium multiflorum. Next base: position 3,925 of record JAUUTY010000632.1, on the reverse strand, counting down.
CTCGTCTGCTTCTGATTATGAAGAAAATAATGTTACAATGGGGTGCCAAATCGCTGTGATCTCGGCGAGATAGCTAATCGCTAGGTAACCTAGGTCTAAGTTCTGTTGGCTAAGATCGCTAAGATTGGCTTGTCTCTCGATATTCTCTCCGGCCTTTTATAGGTGGCCGTGTCCCGAGAGGTTTAACTTAGCATATAGATTTACAATAGATTCATATTCTAATCTTTCCTTCTTCGGCTCTTTCCGTGTCTTGTACTTCTAGTATCTTTCGCCGCACCGTCCTAGTGGCCCATCTTATCTTCGAGTACCTTCGGCCTCCACCTGGGCCGGATAGGGTAGAGCAATAGTGGTTACCCGAAGGGTAATGCCCACGTCAGTAGCCCCCGAGTGTCTAGCCGAACATAGGTTCGACTGGGTGAACCTGCCGGAGTACGACCCGGCGCCTCCGGTTGCCCGCAAGAACTGGGGCTCCAACTACAAGCCGACGGATCCGAAGGCGGAGGTGAACATCCTCTGGAACTACCTCCACGACTGCGTCACCGTTGAACGGCTGTGCGCAGCCGACCTCCTCTGCTGCTACGCCGCCCGCCGAGTGCTGCCTCTTCAGGCACGCGCCCACAAGATCTGCCACATGTCCGGACGGCTTGACCGACCCAGACATCCAAGCTGGAGCTCACCAAGGCCCAGGTCGCCAAGTGGGTCAACCACATCTCCCAGCGAGCCGCCAGAGAATCGGAACCGGGCCGGAGCCCTAAGCAACTGCACAGTCACGAGCCACGCCTGCGGTGCTTTTTCACGTAGTTCCGCCTGCGGCTGCGAGGCCGGCTTGACTTATTGTTGTTGTTGTAGAACTTTGCCCGGCAGCGGGCCGAGGATGGCGACCTGGCGACAGGCCGAGGATGGCGACCACGTCGACCCGGATGATCAAGCCGGCGATGACGAGAACCCGGATGCGGCCGAGCAGGGGCACGACGACCTGCCGTCATCTCCGCAGCCGCACGAGGAGGAGCCGGAGCCGGACGTGCTGGCCTCTTCGGCGCCCATCTTCGCGGTGCCGCTAGCGGCGAGGCCGCCTGCCACCTCGTCATCTTCTACAGCCGCGCGCCAGGGGCGGAAGCAGCCAACCGAACGGAGCGCCGCCCGGCTCGAATCGAAGGCGAAGAAACTGCGTCGGGCGGGTCCGAAGCCGGTTCCGGAGGCAGCCGGGTAAGCTTTCTTCCTTGTAACTTTGTTTGATTCCTTTTCTTTCCTTTCTTGCTCATCTTCTTTCTGTTTATCTTCTTCAGGGCCGCCATCAAATTTTCCCAGGGTGCCGGCTCCGGACCGGCCCCTGGAGCGGAGTCGTCGCTGCAGCGGCGGAGGAGGGAGCCGACTCCGCAGCCTCCAACACGCTCGCGTACACCACCGATCGTCCCGCCGCCTGCTACGGGGGCGGGCCTTTCTTCAGCTGCACCTTCGCCAGGTGCATCCGCCTCCGGCCCTCGGGGCGAGCCGGCTCGTCATGCCGGCCAGCCCACGCTAGATGAGATGTTCCCGCGCCGCGTCCGGCTCGTGGATTCTGCAGTTGGAGCCGGCAGGGGTGTGCCTGGCACAGCCGGAGCTGGCGGGGCCGTGCCTCCCGCAGCCGGAGCCGGCGGGGCTGCGCCCGAAGTTGTGGTCCTGGACACGGGCTCGGACGAAGCGCCGCCTGTGCCCGACTCTGCCGTCCCCACCAGGCCAACACTTTCAACCACGCCACCTCCAGCTACGGAGCCGACGAGGGAAGAGCCGGCGGAGCAGGAGCCGGTGCGCACAGCTGACGCCGACGCTAGGGCGTTGGTGACGACGAAGGGCCCGGCGCAGGCGCCCCAGGGTCTTCATGTTTCCAAGGCCGCCACGCTGCTGAACTTGGTGTCCGCCTCCGAGTCCAGCCTTGGCTCGGCTGGCACCATGGAGAGGGACTGGCACCAGGCGGACGCCTGTGAGGTGACCAGCAAAGAGGGCCGCCCGAGTGTGGCGCCGGTGGAGATGTTCTTCTCCGGGTTCCGCGCCTTCACCAAGAGGCAAGCCGCCGAGACCGAAGTCCGCCTGGCGCGGCTGGAGGCGGCCGACAAGGTTAGTACATAACTGCGCTATCTTTTTCAATTTTAGTATTATCCTGGTAGCCCTCCGAGGCATGGGCCGGCTGCTTGGAGCCGGTCCGGATTTCGCTTAAATACTCATCTTTGTCTTTTCTCGTACAATGACAAAGTGATTCGGCTTGTACAACCGGCTCGTGGGTCGGCTACTGCAAGGCCAAGATCGAAAGTAGCCGACATGGGCCTACGCAACTGGAGGCTGCCCAAGGTATGGTTTCCTCTTTTGACTTGCTGTTATTTTCTTGTTTCAGCCAGCTGACGGCTTCCGCTTGCAGCTGTTGCCGCTCGGGTTCCTTAGCTGGAAGAGGACCTCCGAGTCGCCCGCGAGCGCTGCGCCGAGGCTGAGGAGGCGGCCGGCTCGAGTCCAACCACGTCACCGAGCTCGAGGCTGCGAAGCAGGCCGGGCGGGAGGAGGTGGAGGACCTCAGCCAGCGGCTGGAGGAGGTGGAGAGGCAGCGGCTGGCGCTCCGCAACGAGGTGACATCCAAGTCCCAAGAGCTGACAGAAACCGCCAAGTGCTGGGTGTCGGAGATTAGCGCCCTTGACCACGGCTTGGCGGGTAAGTCTTTTCCCTCTTCTTGCCGGCTTTCGGCTGTCGACTGCCGGCCTATGCAGGTAGCCAGCAGCCGAAACGCTTTGAACATTCATGATCTCCATCTTCAGGTTGGTGGCAGGCGGCTTTCTCTTAGCCGGCTGCCGCCAGTCTTTGCTTTACTGAGACTTTGATATCTCCATCTTCAGGCTGGTGGCAGGTGGCTTTCTCTTAGCCGGCTGCCGCCAGTCTTTTGGTTACTGAGACTTTGATATCTCCATCTTCATGCTGGTGGCAGGCGGCTTTCTCTTAGCCGGCTGCCGCCAGTCTTTTGCTTACTAAGACTTCGATATCTCCATCTATTCTTTCCCCAGCTTGCGGCTGATACGGTTGGCAGGGACCTGCCGGCTGCTGTCAGCCGGATCTTCAGATTTTTAACCGTGCTTTTGTTTCTGTAGCGGCTTTCTCGGAGGCGCAGGAGGCAGCGCTAGAGGCGGCCGGCAAGGCGCGGGATGCCCGGAGGCAGGCTACCGGCGAGCAGAGCTCCGACTGCTTCTCCATGGATGACTACCTGGCGTCCATGGCCGCCCGTGTGGGGCCGATTACCAAGCTGGGCTGGGAGCTCAGGAAGGCGGCCGAGGAGCTGTTCCGGCTGCTCTGGCCGACGGAGACGCTGCCGGGGGAGCTTGCCAGGCTCATCAAGTGGCTGGAGACGGCGCCTGACCGCTTCCTCGACTGGAAGGACTCGGCCGCGCGTGCCGGAGCCGACATGGCGCTGTCCTTTGTGCTTTCATGGTACAACGAGGTCAGCCTCGACCAGCTGGAGTTCCGGCGAGCCGAGGTGGAGGACAAGCTTCTTGCCGCGAATAAAACTGCCCGGCTTGCTCACGCCTGCGCCATCGCCGACTTCGTCGACAAGGGCATCTTCATCCGCGATCCGAATCCGCCTACGGAGGACTCGGATGAGGAGTCCGAGGACGAGGAGATGGAAGACACGCCGCATGCGCCCGAAGCGGACCCGGCGGCCGGCTCGTCAAATGCTCCTCCGGCTGGTCCTCCTCCAGCCGGAGCTTAGTTTTACCTGTTCATGTAATTTGCTTTTGTCAAGACGATTTGTTAAATCCACGGGATGCCGGGTGCATGTGTAAGACAGTGTTATTATCCTTTTATGAAGTCACACTTTAATGTGTTTGTTAATCATTTGTGTGCCGGCTTGCTTTCTTCCGACTCGTTCGCTTTTTCCCATCCGCCCCACTCTTTGGCTTTGCCTTTGCCG